>CACRXK020000093.1:0-124275 GCA_902702795.2 Paramuricea clavata
TAAACTGTACGGTCTAAATTTAGTTTGCACGGTCTAAATTTAGTTTGCACGAAAGTTGTAAACAACACCATATAAGGATAGGCATTCCATATTTGGAAGAACGAACGTTACGGGGCAGATATTCAAATTCATTCGTCATCAATGCAGGCTCTCAATTCAGCTTGAGAGCCTGTTCGCAGGCTAGACCATGTTGTAGGAAGTAACTATGCAAAATAGCAATCTTCTACATGATATATTTACAAAATTACAGTGTCACAAAAATCGCTGGCACAGGTCAAATTTCCAAAAAGAGAAAATCCAATTTAAAAGTTTTGTTTACTGTTAATGTACTTTATAAAGCTTCAGAAGCCCCCTGCTTCATACACAACACCTACTTTCTCTTTCAGACTTATCTATATACATTTTCTCAGATGCCCTAATGTTTTTTGTCTATTTTTAATTGTTTCTCTGCTTTTTTGGCAATAATTTAATTATTCATCATATACTATTGGCGCGTCCAGCATGGTTGATCTTACAGTGGTGACTAGTATTCCACTGTTGATATTTTGGGTTGTTTTCTTTCTTTTGCCATTTCTGACATTTATCTGAGAGTATTTCAACATTCAGGCTGTCAGGCATTTCTTGGTATCTAATGAGATGGCATAAACAACACCACTGTGCGACACATGGCCTTGTCTTTGCCAAGTTCCATAAAGGGAAATTCCACATTTGCCTTTGTCATTTCTACAAGCCTCTTTAACAATCATGGTATTGTTTAGCTATGGAATAACATGCTGTCATTTGCTAACTGTTTCACAACAGCCGGCAGATTTTTGTTCAGCATTTTTGTAAAGTTCCGGCGGGTTTGTGGTGTTGCTGTGATGACATGTTCATGACTTTGGTGAATATTACCATAGTATTATGGTCTCGACCAATTTCTCTGAATGCCAGGAGGCCAAGAACTGCTACCATATTAACTTCATATGATGGCCCATGTTTTTGTGACGTACAGAAGCAGTATTTCCATTCACACTCTATGCTATCATTGCAGAACAGTGTAATGCGAGAAGCTATTCTTCTTTTTCATGTCAACATGGGAAGTCATCAGTGATCAGTCATGTTGTTCCCATACTCAACGCATTTCAGAACTTGATTAAAAACGCCAAACAGAACTAACAAGTCCATAAATATAATACCTTCTTTAACAGAGCCAGTATGACCAGGATTCTAGCCAAACTTTACACTTATATCGTCTATTTTCATCTTAAAATGCCCAGGGTTTTGATCACATGCTTCGCCGCCATCTTGAATTTTGTGGCCTTCTTTGACGGTCAATTTCTTGCCTTTTTTCTCTTTCTATTTCGATTATTTCCCATATTTTTATTGAAAATCGTAAACAAAATAACAGAATGATACTAGCATTTAACAAAGAACAGTCATTTTCGACTAAATATTCAGAAATAACGAAGATTTTCGACGTTACTGTATGTTTACAGCCAGAGCTTTGCGAAAGATCGCGAAGTTGCTATGAAATTAAAATGTGTTGCCATGTACATGCAAAATGGACCAATCAAATTGCAGCTAACAGAAAGGACCTTAAAAAACATACATCAAAAATAGAAACTACAAAAGACTCGGGTTTTTTTAATAATTCACGTAAATTTTGGACAAAAACGCGTTGCAAAGGTTGCAAACCACTTTAAAAGCATTTTTTGCATTAAAAAATAAATATTTCATAAAAGTAACCATAAATTTTGAAAGTACAATATTTAAAATATATAAAACACACTAAACCAAAATTTTGAAAAAAATTTGTTAAATGACTTAACAAAGGGGTAGAACTACCTTATTAATATACTTTCATTCCACTGATACGCGTTGCAAACCACTTTAAAAGCATTTTTCGCATTAAAAAAATAAATATTTCATAAAAGTAACCATAAATTTTGAAAGTACAATATTTAAAATATATAAAACACACTAAACCAAAATTTTGAAAAAAATTTGTTAAATGACTTAACAAAGGGGTAGAACTACCTTATTAATATACTTTCATTCCACTGATACGCGTTGCAAACCACTTTAAAAGCATTTTTCGCATTAAAAAAATAAATATTTCATAAAAGTAACCATAAATTTTGAAAGTACAATATTTAAAATATATAAAACACACTAAACCAAAATTTTGAAAAAAATTTGTTAAATGACTTAACAAAGGGGTAGAACTACCTTATTAATATACTTTCATTCCACTGATACGCGTTGCAAACCACTTTAAAAGCATTTTTCGCATTAAAAAAATAAATATTTCATAAAAGTAACCATAAATTTTGAAAGTACAATATTTAAAATATATAAAACACACTAAACCAAAATTTTGAAAAAAATTTGTTAAATGACTTAACAAAGGGGTAGAACTACCTTATTAATATACTTTCATTCCACTGATACGCGTTGCAAACCACTTTAAAAGCATTTTTCGCATTAAAAAAATAAATATTTCATAAAAGTAACCATAAATTTTGAAGGTACAATATTTAAAATATATAAAACACACTAAACCAAAATTTTGGAAAAAATTTGTTAAATGACTTAACAAAGGGATAGAACTACCTTATTAATATACTTTCATTCCACTGACACATGCAGCAACAATGATAAGATCGAATGCAGCCGCGACAGTCTTTTATGGCGCGCATTCATCGAGGCCTGTGTGCACACTTTTCAGCTCGAGTGTAACCTACCAGACATCAGTGCTTGCCCGATTTGCAAATATCATCTCAAGCAAAAAGTAGAAAGCTTAGGCGTAACAACCAACAAAGCAGTCATTAATTTCGAAAAGAAATCTGCCTAGGCTCTACCAAACGACGATGATGAGGAGTCGAGTGGAGACGAAGATTACGAGGACGACTTTGCTGAACAATCAACTAGCGACGAACGGGCCGTTGGAGGTCTTCTCTCGAGGATTGCTTTGTGGGAGCATATTCAGGCACCCATCCATTAAAAAGGCGATATTGTGAGTCAATAATTCCTCTACTTTAGAGCTGTATGGACGCTGCTGGTAAAATAATAGTCATATAGTGACCGATTGCCAGAAAATTAAACTCCATTATCGCAGTGAAAATTCCTTCTTTCTCAAATGCCCCGTTCCACCCTTAAATTTTACGGATATATGCCTTCGCTTCACTTCCTTTAGAATAATAACACCTTTTTGAACTATTCAAGAGTGACCTTGCATACGCCGTTTTTGAATGCGGATAATTTCAAAGGTAAGCGATAAAACGCAAATCCCAGCGGCAAATTTTTGAAAATTTTATATTTTATAGGATTTCCTTGGTCTCCCTCAAGGGTCATCAACATGCCAACTCGGTAATAATTAAAATTCCTTGTTTTGTAAATGATAAAAACCAGTAAAGACAAGACTCTTAGAAGCAATTTCTGGGAATATGGTACTTCACATAGCTGGCACTAATTGAAAGGATAAAGTAATGAATCGATATCGCATGTTCTCTTTTTAAACATGCTGTAAAAGGGAAAGTATCCTAGCGTTGACCAACATTTGAATCATTTAACGAAAATATAACTTAGCGCAATGGTAAAACTCGTTAAACCAATTTGTTATTTTTATTAAGGTATTATAATCAATGGCAGTTGAAATATACCTGTTATTTGGATCAGTATCCAAGTCTTCAACACCACTTCCAACATTAGAACTTACAGGATTGTCGGCTCCAGTATCCAGATCAATGCTGCGAACGTTTCTGAATAAATTAGTAATGTAGTACACCTTCCTTGTTATATGATCTACAGCAAACCGTAATACGATAGAGAGAGACGCTATTGTAGTTGCATTACTGCCGTCCAGTTTAACACTTATTAGATTATCACCATCGTAGTAGAGGAGTCTTTCACTCGTAGAATCGTAGTTTAACTTCACGTTACTTCCTGATATTATCGTAACTGTTGAATTACCGTCAGAGAATACACCTTTGATACCACTTGATGTTGCATAATATATTGCATCCACTTTACATGTAAGTTCTGTAAGGCACAACATAGAAAAAGTCATATACGTCACAATATAGTTATTATTTCATGTGGAAGTTGTTTTTGTTCTTCTGCTGACGAGTGGACTAAAGTGAATTTTAAACAATCCATTCCGAGGGAATTTGTGATGTACATCTTTCATTTATAGACCTGGAGCGAGGGGAATTCGGTGAAATATTGCCCGAAGAGATGATATTCCCCAAGGTGCTTCCCCGAACGCCCCTGAGGGAAATATCATCACTGAGGGTGATATTTCGCCGAATCCCCCGAGAGGAGTCTATAAATCGTATATTATACTGAAAATTAAAAGCCTCCAAGTTTAAAATTAAAAACTTGACACATTCCTTCGTGAATTCGTTGTTTTACTTTCAGATTAACGCAAGTATCGTAGCTTTTCATTCGAATCACATATCGTTCGGAATATTAATGACAACATTTTCAAAATTTGCTTCAAAATTTTAAAATTTAATTATTCATCACTCATTAACACTATTTATATTTTGAAGGCTATCGTGTTGTCATGCGGGGAACATGGTGTGGAACATTATCAAAAGGAACGCAGGCTCGCTAAATGATGACGTAAAGAGTGACATCGCGATTTGTTATATACATCACAAATGACTGCAATCTAATTGCACTCTCTAGGAGTGCAATTAATGATTTTCGTGATGACTGGGGGAGCGGGAAATCAAAACAACAAAAATCCAATATGGCGGCGAAATTTATCTTGTATTGATCATATAAACGACAAACGTGGACGAATTTAACTAAATTTTGGCACAATAATGAGTTTAATTTAAAAACATAGTATGGCAAAAAGAGCGTGTGGAAAATACTTGGAAACAGTTTTAAGAAATAATCTCGGCAAGATGCAGCGATACCTGACTATGTAAGTCTGTAATCAATTTATAAAGATATTCTTACTCTAGAATAATTATGTTGTTTCATGAGTTTGAATCATGTGTTCTAGTTTAAGTTATGTGCCTTTATCAGTTTATGATCATTTCCCAAGTTTGTTTATGCCAAATTGCTCACAAAAGTATTAAAACTTCTTGACAAAATCCAGTTGCATTTTAATTAAAGAACACGATTTTGTCATGCGTATAGCAATGCATATATCAATTTTCCGATTTTTGAAATAAATATACTCTATTATTACATGGCAAGCATTATTTTATGAATCGCGCAGTTTGATTGTCTGCTGACAAGGAAGGGTTTTCCCGTATTGCCCACGGGCAATACGCAATTTTTATTGCCTACGAAGCAGCGACGAGAGCCGAGTTTAAAACGGCAAAGTGTCTAAAAGTCTTTCAAACTATTCAAAACGAAGAAAAATAGACCTAAAATAGATAAAAGGAGCAATACGTTTTTGACAATGTGTTTAACTATTAAAACAGAATCCTTATCATGGGCCAATTTTCTGGAATCCGGAAATCACGATCGATCTGGGATCCGGAATCCAAGGAGTGGAAACCGGAATCCAAGGTGTGGAAACCGGAATCCAAGTAATGGAAACCGGTATCCAAAGAGCAGAAGTTGGAATCCAGAGAGGAATCCGAAATCCAAGAAGTGAATAGATCACCTTACATTGACCGATATGTAAATCAAATCGGTTGCTGGGATGACATTTCTTTTGGAAAATTCGTAGATTTGTTGCTTTAATTTATTATGGGTTAGTAAAGATAGATAGTCATACAGCAATTAATTGATACACAGACTATTTAGCACGGTACTGTCTTAGACAATTCAAGATCGAGCATTGCCAGAGAAATTGAAATCTTTGACGCATTTACGTGGTAGTACTTCTACAGCCTGAATCTCATTGTATCCTCACCTTTATGCATTACAACATCAAAACTAAATGTTTGTATTTAGTATGTACTTTGAATGAATGAATGAATGAATGAATGAATGAATGAATGAATGAATGAATGAATGAATTATATGAATGAATTGTTGAAGGTGACAATCATTTTTAGTTGTGGAAACATTGCGAATTTTTGACCAAATGTTCCTATTTTGCATGCTAACACGAACAAATAGCCAAAATCTGTGAGCGTTAATATATTTATCGCATTGTTAGCAATACCCAGGTTGTATAACGCCTCGTAAATATTTTTAACATGTAATTACTTTTAAAGACCATGTCAAGTCCGTTCTGTGCATCAGTTCTGCTCATAACAAGGGCGCCTTAAAGGGGAGAAAGAAACATTGCCCAAATGTCTCGAACTTTTTTGAATTTAAACGTGCTCCAATTTATATTCAATTACAATAGAGAACCTGAAAAGTGTTAGATATTCAGTTAATATGTCTTATTTAACAAATGTAGCAGTTCAAAATGTAAACAAAGGATTTGTTTATTACGGACTGGACATGGTCTTTAATAGAAAAAAAAAATTAAAAATAGTTCAGATATGATTGGTTTTAAAGGAACTAAACTTTGCAAGAATATATTCCTTTTGTACGAGATTGTATGACATTACTGGCCAAATTCTGAAACCTGTTCTGGCAATCCTCGATTATTCAAGAATTAATAATTGCTAGATTTCAAATAATTTATGCACATTTTGTCAAACATTCTCAAAACATTTACCTTCACAAAAGAAGCCATTTCCACTAAAATTTGCTTTACAAGCACAGTAGTATGATCCATCCACGTTTGTGCAAGTAGCATTTGCATGACACGGAGCTTGAGTTTCACATTCGTTAATATCTACATGAAATATAATCACGTACCAAAATCTGTAATAGTTCATTATAGTGGATATGACACAAAACAGTTTACTAAATTAAACTGCTTGTTTCAAGTGAGTTCGTTGAATACGCCATTCACTATAATGCTTCATTGTACATGTATGACGTCAAGTTTGTTGGCTTGCTTTCCAAAGAAAATACAGGAATATCTCAAATACATAGCAAAATTATTAAAATCTATTAAAGAAGTTATTATATTTTAAGATCTATCTCGTTCAGGGTGAGAAACAGTTCTGGGGTAAATGCGTTGTAAGATAACTGGAAAAAAACGAATGCTTTATTAATTTAATCAATTTCTGTATCCGAAACAGATTTCAATTTGATTAGCCTAATATCATCTCAAATTATTTGTGAAATTCATGAATTATTGTTGACACATGTCTACCTCGATAGGTTGCAATAAAGTTCAGTAAACTTGCAACACTAATAAAAAATAATTTGAGTACAATATGTAGGAATATTAATTAACAAGACGAGTAATACAATGACTAAGGATACTAATTAAGAGGCAGGGCAATCTGCATAATTATATCCTGCGTGGCAGCACGTCATTGTAAAGTTCTTATTGATCCACACATGCATGTATTTACACATCAACATTATTGCAGTCGTTCATATGCTACATGCAAAGGTTATGTACTGTTTAATAAACGAGCAGGAATGTTTTATTAGATTTAAATCCACGAGCGCGCAGCGCGAGTGGTTTTAGACCTAACAAAACACGACCTGCAAGTTTATTAAACGGTTTCAGACACGACTACTTGTACAAGTTCAATAGATACACTGTTTTAATAATATTCTTCATCTAAAGAATACTAATTATGATTACTTTGGGTACTTATAATGTAGAATAATGAAAAAAATTTCTCCCACTCAAATTTCGTGTGTGTCTTTTCGAACAAACTAGGAATGGCTTGGCACGAAATTTAAAAGCTTTAATCATATTTTGAGTTAATGTATGGACAATTTGTTGGGTTTTTAATTACTGTAGAAAATATCAGACAATTTGCGTTAGATTAAGCCCTTTAACTATCATTTTTTTCCTAAAAGATCAGCCTTTCGCAGGCTTAATTAATACCTTTACCTAACTTGCATATTGCTGACATATGTAAATTGGGCAAATGCATTAATGAAGCACGCAAATTGCTGACTTTTTAGGGAAAATGTAAGTTTGCGTGAATAGTTGAAGGGCTTAAACTGAAGCAAATTGTCTAAAATTTCGTGCAGCAATTAAACACCAAACATAATTTTCATGATTCATTAACTAAAAATACGATTACAGCTTTCAAATCTCGTGCGCAAGCCATTTTAGTTTGTCGGAAAGACACCGCCTGGTTTACAAAATTTGTGTTCGAGAATTTTTTTCATTTTTCTACATTATAAATACCCAAATAAGCCATGTATATAAAAAACAGGATACTAGTAGCTGTTTTGCGAAATTAAGAGCAATTTCAAATCTGTTCAGTTTTTTTATACACCCTGTATAAGCCAAGCTAACAAGATACTCGTTAGTTCGGTTCTGTGAGATAAATATGATTGTCATTTTGTTGCATATAAAAATTATTGTGTGCTTATATTAGAGATGAGCCAGTTGAGAGTTCGATATTACATTCTTCCATGTGGAATCTCATTCAAGTGGGATAAAATATTCCGATATTAGAATCACAGGTTGTATAGTCACATTAGAGTCACATTGACGCACACCACAAGGAAATGTGCCATTATGTGTTTCGGTTTCATGATGATTACGTAGTTATTAGAGAAAATGAAAGAGGTTTAGAGCGGCTTTTCCGGGTATGAATATCTTCTTAAAGGCAACTCTTACTTAGGAGTTAAACGGATGGTAGTTTAAGCGGAGATAAATTGTAATTAAGCGGCCTTCAAAAGGCAGTGTCTAAGAGAGAGGTGGGGGTAGTTACACCGAACAAAATAGTCTCTCATTTCCAAACTCTTCCCCAGCAACATTCCATTTTCATTCGACATGCTACGTTTTCTGTTGGTGTTCGCAATTTTCGATCAAATTCGGATTAGAATATACAGGTTGTTCAATCAAGAGGAAAAGATATCTCAAAGTACATTACTTATGTAGCTAGTGTGCACCCACCGGGACGAAATATCTGAGGGGATTAAAACAGCCATAATATATGAACGCAGAGATGCGTCATACTAATTAGGTAGAATGTTCTGGCCACCCACTATATCATGAACAGATTCTCTGAGCCGTTCCTGTCGCCGCTCTACTCGTCCACCGAGCCTAAGTGACAAAGCAAGTGGAATGAAAAAGCTAGTGACTTTGGATTTGGGTGAGTTAAACGGGTGGCAGAGCTTGTTGCATTATTTGAAATTGGAGCAAAAACAAATTAAGGTGAGCATGTGTGAGGCCGATTCTAAAATCGGCCAAACGAAAAAGTTTGTAACGGCTTACCCGTGCAGTTAGTTCCGTTGGCTTCATACCCTACATCGCAGGTGCATGTAAAGGACCCGTTGGTATTAGAACAAATTTCATTAATATTGCAAGGATTAGCTTCGCACTCGTTAATATCTAAAAAATAAGAATGTATAAATATATCTTTATCAGTGATTTAATATTGCGTACAAGGCATTGAAAATTTTCCCTATTAATATTCAACAGCACGGTCTGGTTACTCGCAGAAGAGATTATGCTGTTGATATTGGATGATTACATAAAAGATTTAGAACTGCCACCACCCACGTGCCTGAACATGAACAAAAGGGTAGAACTTGGCCAAGTTCCAGACCGTGTCCTAATTGACTGTGATATAACCTAAGAATAATGTATTCATATAATCTAAGAACTGTCGAAATATTGACTTTTGCAGTACTTATTTAATCAAATGTAAAAAAACTATTACAGTTAACACCACAAAAAAAGGTTTACAAGGTATATGATTCAACCATGCTGTGTATAAAATTGCTTGTTTAACACAACATTTGAACAGATAAACATATAATATGAAATTTTGAAGTTTAGAGTTTCCACAAGTGTGCGGAAATAGCATCCAGTGACCTGGTCTTGTTCATTGTTACTTGCATCTTGCCGGTAATTTAACTGTTTTTGCCCCATTTCTTGTACGCATAAAGTTCTTTTCAATCATCTAGAAAATTTCAAAATCATTCAATAAATTTAATTTAAAAGTTTGGTGATAGGTAAGGGGCCAATAGATGAAGAAATCATTTCTTTTTGTTCATGCATATGACTCCCATCTCTGTCAGGTGTTAGAGTAGAAATTTATTGAAGCCTTCAGAAAATAATTATGGCAACAAGGTTACAAGCCACACTGCAAAGTTAGGCAATTTTTTTAAACATCTCAAGGGCACAAAAGGTATAAATATAGAGGCAAGGGAACAAAATAATGAAATTTTCAGATTTGGAGGCAGGTTTGCTAAACCTTTTCCCAAAAAAATCGCTGACGTGCTGCAGTTGTCATGGATATTAAAAATACTCATTAACTCGCTAACATTAAATAATGCTGAATAAATACTCAAACTGATGTTTGACTATCGAGATATCCTAGCAGTTCAGGTTCATCAGATTTGAGCTTTGTCCACCTTGGCACTCTGTTATTAATGGCTCATTTAAATAATTTCAGGTCATTAAATGTAAAAGCAAAGAGTAACAAAGTATTTGAAGACAATACTGCTGTAAACTGTGGTTTAAAGATGCGGGACAGACCGTATGTAAACAATAGCTTTATTTACATTTCGGTATTCAAAATAGTGAAATTTATTCGACAACTATGTATATTTTCACGATTGTAGCTAGTATAATAAATTATCAAGACAAAACAATCACACTTTCCAAGAACATAAAATGAAATAAAAACCTAAATAACTGTTTGTGTAATAAAAGAGGGCTCATTTGTGCACATGCGCAGATCGGGCTGTACCGCATTTTTAATAATACTGTAAGTGTAAACACGTAGAACTTTACTGAGAGTCTGACTACAGTATTATAGGCCATAGTCTGGCCAAGTGTTTCTCAATAATTAATCTACAAATTTAGCTAACTTTTTTAACATACTGTTTAAAATATAATAGCCTTCGAAATATACATTTCATAGATCTAGTCAGTGTAACAAAGAATTAAAGGCAACCGAATTGCCGCCATTGCGATATTCGCAAGAGTGCACGTGGACGTGTTAACTCATGGGAATCTGCTAAATAATAAAATACTTCCAGATATTTTCAAATTCATACTGCACCTTTTTCTTGATGGAAATTATCACAAATAGTACGTTCCAGGTTGGCTCCATTGTCCTTCAATAGTCGAAACATCGCGTCATCGCCTCCTCGACGATTTATATGATGCGATATAAAAGAAAATTGATGTACATTCGACGTAATATATAAGCGTAACATGTTTAAAAGAAAGATTACAACAAAAAAAGATATAAATAATCTGCAGCAATTCAAGTTCTATTCGTTAAGTTTTCGTCGCCCCCCTCACGAAGTCTTTTCCGGCGGATCCACTCTGCAGCATAAATACATTCTTCCACCAGATCTCATCGTACACGCTGTTGACTATCTGGGCGAGATATTTCTTTGTGTGACACCCCCAAATACGCGGAGACTTTTGGGAAGGACTGGAGTTGAGACTTGCAATGTTGCTTCGAGTATCTCCGGTTATCGTTGGCGTTGAATCTTCCAGTCCAGGTTTACTTGCGGATTTTGATGTGGCTATGCAAATGTTAGTTTGTGTAATTCGACACGAATTTAAGTGATGTGACCTTCCTAGTTTAGACTTGAAAGATTTCTCGTGACAATTAACTGTTTTCAGTTTGTTGTGAGGTAAGAGCTTGTCACAACATTGTCCTCGATTAAATCTGAGAAAATTATGTGTGTAGCAATTTTTAAAGTACAAGAGTAGAACAACAGGAGGAATAGTGTCTCAGTTTACCGGGAGTAACGCATCTCTTTGCACCAGTATGGACGTGAGGCTATCTTCAGCTTGCGTAAACTATTTTCCCTAAACCGTCACGAACGCGACCACGTTTTAAAATCAACAAAAGAATCGCACTCGTAAGAAACAAAATTTCCACAAAAGATGAACTTTTTAGAGCAGATCTTGAGAAAAAGTTACCAATATATTATGAACCCTTCCCTTATCCACCCTTTCACACGTTGATATTAGTTAAAACGAACAGATAACAGCGTAGTTTTTCCATGGCCGGATTAACGTTCCGCGGGACCCGTGGCATATTATTGGAGCGGGGCCCCTTGACCCCCCCCAAACCGCCCAACGGCATTTTAGACCCTGAATTCAGTAAGATTTAAAAAATATCCTTTAAAAATAGCTAAACATTATAGCGTCCATATCAACTTTTGCCGTCTTCCACGAAATTCAGCGATTCTTTTAGTATGTATCAGTTTGCTGCAAGTTTTGAAATTTTCTGAACCCTATGAATTTCTGGCCTTGCGATCGCTTTTTGGAGCCCCTTGCCCAAAAAAGCACAAAAAAATTTTGTGTTTGCGGGGCTGCTTTTGGAGCCTCGCCTTTTATAACTTTGAGGCCTCGCGGTTTTTAGATTGGGGTTTCGCTTTTGGGGGCCTTGGACTCTTTAGGGCCCGCGTTGTTTGGATCCAGCGCTAAAACAGAGAACAAAAAATCGCTTGGTGTTACGCACTTTGGGGCCTCCACTTTTTAACCTATAACGTTTTCTGGGGACCTTGGGCTCTTTGCCCCCCCCCCACCCGAAACAATAAAACAGGGAACAAAAAGAGAACGTTTGGTGTCGATTTTTTGGGGCCTCGAATTTTCTCGGGGACTTAGGGTCTTTGGGGCCCCGCTCTGGCCCACTCTGGAATCAGAAAACAAAAAATTCAGAAAAAAAGGCATATGCCGCTTCTGCCATATAGTTAATCCGGCACTGAGTTTTTCCACAAATTACAGAGCATAAAGTTTGCTTCCGCGCGTAACAAATGCCGTGATTGAATCTACTTACTTATTTATTGATTATGACGACGATCAAAAAGTCTGATTTTATCTACTGTTAGACGGCTTTTATCTACTGTTAAGTATACGTAGACTGTACCTGTGCAATTTGTCCCGTTTCCTTCGTATCCAGAAAGACATGCACACATGAATGAACCAATGGTATTTGTACAGTTTGCATTTAATCCACATGGCTCTCCCATACATTCATTGACGTCTACGGAATCAAAAATAATATAAATCGAAGCCATGCATGTTTCTGAATGATGTGCACACAGGAGATAAACAAAAAGCAAATTACTTTGTTTGTTGCATGCAGTACAATGTATAATAGCGAGTTTAAGTTCGACTTCCGATACCATTACCGATACCAACAACATGCGCATGCTCTCTGCTCGAAAGAGCACGAGGACAAGTGTGTTGGAAGTCACCACTAGCGAAGGCGGCTTTGTATTGGAAGTCGGGGGAATTGTAAGATAAACTCATATAAATTGGATATTTCATCATTTTTATGATAAACATGTAAACTATTTGTTTATTAGCATCGCCTGAGTCATGTTTTAGTCGGAATTTTAGCTCAGCTGCCGTTTAGTATACCGCACATTTTCGGTGACGATTGATGTGTTCTATACTTTATCTGTCGTGATAACTTAACGCTTTAAAATTCCCGGTACCAAAATGAGAACGATGTGAAAACATCAGTATCGGTATTGGTATTGGTATAGGAAGTCGAACTTAAACTCTCTATTGTTAGTAACAAGACTCTTATCCGTGCCGATTAAAGATTAATCGGCACGGATACGAGCCCGAGTGCATTAAACACAAATCTCAAAATATAAATATTAAAACAACTTGAAAATTTATATTTTCCGAGCTCTTATTTTGCAATGAGCTCTTAAAGTATGTTTATATATTAAAGATAAAGAAGAAATAAAGATTATACACAGTTTTTCACACGTATGAATTGAAAATTAATGTCAGAAATTACTCTCAAAATTGACGAAGGCACGCGTATGGCTGTGCTCGCTTGACTACATTAATATATTGATTGCCTGTGTAAAATTGACTACAAATGATATTAATAGGAAATTACACTTGTTCTCGAAGTATTATTGAAAAATCACACTTGTGTTTGTCGAAATATTTATAATACCGCTCGTGCTAAGCACTCGCGTTATTATGTACTTATGAGTAATAACATGACCAGAGGGAAATTAGCGATTAAATTGCCCGACGTCGAGGGAGGATTTGTGAAAGACCGAGGGGGAAGCCCGAAGACTTTCACAAATCTTCTCGAGGCGAATGGCAATTTAATCGCCAATTTCCCGACTAGTCAATCATGTTATCAGTTTATAATATTATGATCACCGAGGATGTCGCACGTGGTGTGTTGGTCTGTTTTGAATGCTGTTTGATTGTCTTGCGGTTGTGGGATGAACACATTTCATATATACGCACGCGCAGAAACTCATCTCTGTGTTCATTCTTCTTTGGCCATGCGCATAGACCGAATTTTATCCCGCAATTCAACTGTTCAAGATTGCAGAATAAAAACTGGAAAATTGATCGTTGGTGTGCGTACGGGACGCTGTCGTCAGACACTAGAGACCTTTAGATTGACGTTTACGGCAAACGTCAAATCGCTAACGAAGTTTTTGATTTTACAACACTAATATAAGAGCTTTTACACCAGTTTTAAAATATATTAAACAATTATTAAATTTGTGCTCTTTAGCAGGGGAAAATTAGAGCACAAAGAAATCTTTTGTTTTCAACTAAACTTCCCCGGGAAATTTCGGAGACAAAAGCGTATACATGGGTAGTGAGGGAAATATGGATTCACATTCCCTTTCAGAACAATGAAAATGGTGGTGATCATGGTATTATGTTTATAATAAACGAGCAGGAGTGTTTTATTAGGTTTAATTTAAAGCCACTAGCGCGCAGGCTTCAAACACGACTACAAATGCAATAGATATACTGCTCTATTAGTATTCTTTATACTATAGAAGTACATGCATGCAGTAACCCCTCGCCAATATTTTCCAAACATTAAATTAATATGAAGTATTCAGAAATGGCCCACTGAACGCAGGCTCGCGCTCAAGTGTTGACATGACAACACGATATTCTTAAATTTTTAATTTTTTCATTCAATTTTTTCAAAATAGTTGATAGATTCGTACTTTTAAATATACAACAATAAATTTCCGAAATATATACTGTAATTATATTATTTTGCATTTTGTGAGGCTTTGATTGAATGTAAAATTTAATCTGAATCGCTTTGTAAAATGTTTTGGAATGTTCGTTCAACTATAGTTCATTTGCCGATAAGCTAATAATAAAACATAATATGTTACAATTAAAACAAATTGTTAGGTAATTTCAGTTCAGTCTTCAAATCAATTTATTCTCCTTTACATTTTAAGATTTAATTTTTCTCAAATTAAACGGTAATTTATGAAACTTAGAGCTTCGTTGAAATGGAAAACAGTTCATGTTTTTAGGCAAAAAGTTAAAGCAACAATATTCGTAAACATTATTCATTAAATTTTCAAAGCAAATCTTCCGTATTTTTCAAGATTTCCCGTAGTAACTCGATTCTTGTTATTTCTTCAAACAAAATTGCTTCAAGCTTGTTGTATATGAAACGATTTTCCAAATATATGTCTTTTAAAATTGAAATTAATCTTGCTTAGCCCACTCCTAGCCCACATATATATATATATATATATATATATATATATATATATATATATATATATATATATATATATATATATATATATATATATATATATATATATATATATATATATATATATATATATATATATATTAGACCACCAAACTCTCCAATTAGTTATCTAGATGATTTTGAAAATATTATTGGAAAGCTGGACTCAGAAAATCAAGAGATGTGTATATTAGGTGACATTAACATAGATCTTATGCATGAACCGATCTCGGCCAATGCTGTAAAACTGAATTCCATACTAGATATTTATGGTATGGATCAGCTAATAAACGAACCTAGAAGAATTACTAATTGTTCTCAAACCTTGATTGATCTATGTTTCACAAATGTACCATCAAAAATAATAAAATTCGGCGTTAACCACATATCTATTAGTGATCATTCACTTGTGTTTATGACTTATAAAACTAATATAGAACGTACCGGGACGCGCACAATAAAAACTCGTTGTTTAAAGAATTTCAATTGAGATAATTTTCTTAGAGACTTGGAACAAAAGCGGTGGTGTGATGTTAACACAAATACTGATCCTAATGATATGTGGGACACGTGGAAAAGTTTATTAATGGAGTGCATTGACAAGCACGCACCATCTCGCTCCAAAAGAGCAGGCAAAAAAAAATCGCCGTGAATAACAAGCCAATTGTTACGACATATACATAAACGAGATTATCTGAAGCGGAAAGCAACATTGGCCGATGATCAAACTTTATGGGAAGAATATAGGGTTGCTCGAAATCGTACCAATAATGAAATTAGAAAAGCAAAGCAAGAGTATTTTATAACGAATTTGGAAACTGCTAAAACAAATCCAAGAAAAACATGGAAATTAATTAACGAACTAAGCTCGCGTAATTGTAATAAGTCAAGTAACATTAACGAGATTAAAGTAGACGGAAAAACAATAAATACACCTGCAAATATAACTGAAGCCTTTAAAAATCACTTCTCAAATATTGGTGAGAATCTAGCCTCAGAGATACCCATTTCTAACGTCAACCCTGAAGACTATTTAGAATCAACTGAGCAGAGATTTTCCATTAGACCTCCTACGGTTGATATGGTTTATATTCTGTTGAGTAAAATTAACGAACGAAAAGCTCCAGGTCTCGACAACATTCCTAATAAGCTGTTAAAATTAGCAGCTGCAATAATCTCACCATCATTAACTGATATATTTGCCAGATCAATTAACACTGGCATATTTCCATCCGAGTGGAAAATGGCTAGAGTAACACCAATATTTAAGAAAGGAAAAAGGAATGATCCGAATAACTATCGACCAATATCAGTTATTTCAGCGGTAGCCAAAATCTTCGAAAAATTAATCTTTGAGCAACTTTATAATTACTTCAGTTCTAACAGCTTGTTAACGCATTGCCAGTCCGGTTTCAGGTCGTTACATAGTACACTTACTGCTCTTCTTGAATCCACTAGTAACTGGTCAGTTAATATTGACAACGGCCTCTTCAATGGAGTAATATTTATCGACCTTAAAAAAGCATTCGATACTATTGATCATCAGATATTGCTGCGGAAGCTTCGAATTTACGGTATGGATCAATTAAGTCTCGAATGGTTTCAGTCTTATTTGACCGGTCGATCTCAGAAATGTAATGTTAGAGGTTGCTTGTCATCATCTGCATCAGTTACACGTGGTGTACCACAGGGAAGTAACTTAGGACCATTACTCTTCCTTGTGTATATTAACGACCTTCCTAATTGTCTCAGTGCAGCAGTACCGAGAATGTTTGCTGATGATACGAACATTAGTTATGCGGCCAACACTATCGCCGAACTAGAAAATGTTATTAATTCGGAATTAAAAAAATTGAAAAGCTGGTTGGAAGAGAACAAATTAAGCCTTAATATCGCCAAGACAGAATTTATGATAATAGGATCTCGACAACGTATGTATGCGCACACTAACGAAAATATCAATATTGACCTGGATGGTCATGTGATTAAACAAGTTGATGAGGCAAAATCACTAGGTGTAATTATTGATAAAAATCTGTCTTGGTCTAAACACATTGATATGAAGTGTAAAAAGATTTCTTCCGCTATAGGTGCTCTTAAGCGAATAAGAAGACCATTTATATCAACTGAAACAGCAATCCAAATTTACAACGCTATAATTCAACCTCACTTTGATTACTGTAGTCCCATTTGGGACGAATTTGGCGCAACATTATGTGAAAAAATGCAAAAATTGCAGAATAGAGCTGCTAGAGTGATTACGAAATCCAACTACGATGTCAGTTCTAGCATTCTCTTAGAGAAACTGCATTGGGACAATCTTTCCTTACGTAAGAAAAAGCACAAGTCTATACTAATGTTTAAAACTATCAATAAGCTAACGCCAGAGTATTTACAAAACATGTTTACATTTCGCAGCACAGATTATAACTTAAGAAATGCAGAAATGAAGCTAAATTTACCAAAACCACGTACGGACTTTATGAAGCGTAGTTTCTGCTACAGTGGAGCAAGTTTATGAAATGCGCTTCCTCAAACTGCACGTACGTCCAAATCATTGAGGCATTTCAAAAATGAAATTAATCAATTCTTGACATTATAATGGGATCCCAACACGGCAATCTTGGAAAACAGTGCATTTTAGTTAGGAAATTAGTGTGTATATAGTGATGTGTGAAATTTATTAATAGTTTTTGTATTTTATTCTACACTGAAGATTTTACCGTGTTTAAATAAATGTTCAATGTTCAACTCCTACAAGCAATCAGCCATATTTTTTACATCAGTGAGGATGACCACCCACTCAAACCGTTGATGAGCCACGGCCGCGATCATTGATGAACTTTGGACATGGCTAATGCTTTTGTTTCCCCGGGTGTAAATAGCCGGGGGAATTACTACCCTCGCCTTGGGCTTACGCCCGGAACGGCGCTTCGCGCCGTCGGCTCGGGGATAAATGATATTAATGAGGACACGCCTACAATACAGCCTTATTAGTATAATTTTTCATATAAAGAACACACTAATTAGGAGCGTTTTTACGGTTGACATGATTTGCCGGTAAGCTTATCAATTATTAATGAGTGTTTGAAGAATATTTCGCCAAACACGCGTTTGAATTTTCATTAATACTTCTCGAACCGTGATTAGGAAGAAATTTTCCTCTAAGCAGGAGTAATAATTTTTATTCCTAATCTCTTTCTAAATTTAATTAAGTGATTTGAGATACATTTTAGGCATGCACTAAGTAAAAAATTATTTGTAATCCTGTGATTTTGACTTAATTATAAGCGAATTTAATTAAAGGTATACTATAACCCTTTAGAAAGTTGACTCGCGTTGTTTCACCTGACTGCGGGTTAATGACTGGAGTAACTCGGTATTAGTTTAGTCTTGGCCTTGTCAGGCGAGCAGGATTTAATTATAAACTTGAATGCATTCTATTATACTGTAGCTAAATTGCTTCAGCTGGCAGATGCGTACAGTATCTCTTCGAAATTTTTCATTTTGTCCTGCCCATTTTCCAAACCATGAGGAAAATGTTGAATCATTCGGCGTATATTCAGTCGAGATTACTCGAGTTAAGAATATGTAAATCAACCAATTTGCTGTAAAAACAGATTGTTTAAATTACCAATTTGAATTTGTTGTCTTCGATGCACTTATTTGACCAATATAGGTTAAAACAACCACAAATTGGGTTATTGTAACCAAGTTTTCCGTTCTGTTGACAAAATAATATTTGTCAAAGAAGACGCATCTGTGACAACAAATTCAAATGGGTTATTTTAACGAATCCGTTTTTGCAGTTTTGGTATACACCGGAGGAAGCAAATTGTGATTTGGATATTCTTTCCCATTTTGTGAGCTTTGATTTAAGTAATGTAAAATTTAATCTGAAACGCTTCGTAAAATATTTTGAAATGCTTAGTCAGGAATACAAGTAAGCTGTTTTTGCCGACAAGCTGTTTTGAACATAATAAAGCAAAATTAGTTCGAATTATTTTAATTAATAATTTAGAAATAATTTCAGTAATTATTTAAGTTGTTTCTTAAATTAAACCAAGCCAACGGCACGAAGCGTCATTCCGGGCGTAAGCACGGGACGAAGCTATTATGTCGCTCAGCCATTGAACCCAGGGAAAGGGAAGCATTAGAGAATGCAAAAGTTGTGTCATGGAACAGAGGGGACTTTGCCCACCGCGAAAAGTTTGGGGGGGGGGGGACGGCTTTACTCTCAAATTTTGTTCTTCAAAGTTTGACATTTCGAACGACGGTAAAGGCGATCTTGGCAGAGCAACTCGACACATTACTAAAATCACCAACTTCTGTAACCTGTTTTCGTTGTCTCGTTTCGTAGCAATTTGTCAACCGATTTCTTGTTTATATTGGGGAAAGGGTTCTTTGTATTATAAATTAACTGTTTATTTGGCAATAAGTGGCAATTACAAGAGTTCCTTTTATTAAAAAGATTTTGAACTCACAGTAAGATGTTATTTGTACGCATCAATGTAAGATGTTATTTGTACGCATTATTTGTAAGATGTTATTTGTACGCAAACACTGCAACAATGTTTTTTATTTATACTTTCACATTCTTATTTACCAACCAAACACTTCTAAGTTGGAATAAGAAAACCAAGAAAACGACTTCATAATATCGTTATTTGTTTTTAGAATACATCACGGGACAAACCCGCACGTCCTTTCCGCCATTCCGTTTATCGTACATGCGTAGTCAAAAGTCCCGTCTGTTGTGTAGTGAGTGTATGAGTGAACTCTCCCACCTCAAAAACAGGGCTGCTTGCGAAATTTTAATTTTCGAAAACATAAATTCGGAAAATCGTCGCATTAAGTTTGGTGTGAGGGAGGCGGAGTCTAAAATCGGTCATTATAGGTGGAAGTTTCTAATGGCTTACCCGTGCAGTTGGTTCCGTTGGCTTCATACCCTACCTCGCAGGTGCATGTAAATGACCCGTTGGTATTAGAGCAAATTTCATTAATATCACAAGGATTAGCTTCGCACTCGTTGATATCTAAGAAATAAGAATATATAATATATATCTTTATCGGTGATTTAATATCGTGTGCAAATCATTGAAAATTTAATTTGCCATAGGTATTTTAATTCCTATTTTAAACATTAAAATATTTCAACGACACGTTTGAGTGACACGCCGAAAGGATGACGTTGTTGATATGAACCATAGATATCTTATATACAGTAGATAGTGCATCTAATTATTCTGCAATTCCAAAACTGAAGCCGTGATTGCAGTCTCAGGTCGTTCCCATGAAATGAGAGAAGATTCGAATATTTCCTATTTCTTAAACAGGGAACTTAAATATTAAGTTAACTCTATTCCAAATACATTTTTAAAATATTCAAATGATGAAAGTTATTGTTGTTTTTAAGCGTTTAGTAGTGAGTGGGAACGACCAACATGGGCGCCATCTATTCAAATGGGGGTAACCGCTGGAATATTCTTGGCTTCAATTTTACTACATACAAGAGATGCGGTATCTATTGTATATAAGATATCTATGATATCAAAAGAATTGGATGATTGATTTAAACATTTATTGCTTTCGCCTTCAACAGGTCAGCATAAACATGAACAAAAAGATAAACTTTAAGGAGTTCCTGGCCGTGTCTTAATGGACAATGACATAATATAACCCAAGAATAAGTTGTTCATATAACCTAACTACTGTTAAAAGCCGTTCAAGTGTCCCTTCCAGAAAATGAGAGTTGACATTATAAAAATCTTGTTCAAACCTAGGCTAGATTATGAAAATACAAAACAGATTTGAAATTGAGCTAGGTTTTACGAGGAATATGGCAATGATTAAATTTGAACATTTCAACTTTTAACGGCAAAAGTTTTTCAAAAAGTTGGAAATTAGTAACGTCATGGTATAGGGACACATTGCCTACATATACTCACCCAAGTGAAAAGTATACAAATACTAAGTGAGAATCGCAACCAAGCTGGTCACATTCAATAAACGTACGGTAAAGAGATTCAACCGGTACATACTGCACAATTATTGAATTATATATATATATATATAAATATATATATATATATATATATATATATATATATATATATATATATATATATATTCACATGTGTATTCATAAGAAAGCGTTTTTATCAAAAAAGACTTATTTATTTATTTAGTGTAGAATCTATCGGACCACAACACACTGCATATAGAAGCTTTGTTTGGATGGTTTATGGACAACTAGGAAATAGAACTCCCAACGGGAATCGAACCCGTGTCTCCCGATTGCCGGTTCGGTTGTTTTACCACTACACTATAGGGTTTCAGACAGCAATGCGATATTAACTAGAGACCTGGTTTCTACCCGCGTTTATATCTGATATCCGATCCCTTACCAGTTTGTGCATATGAGAAAATAATGCTTGCTGTTGATGAGTACTTTGTATAGCATTTGTAGTACTAACATTGGGTCTTAAATTAGACACTACGATTAGGTCTAAATTTTATTTCTCATACCATCGGGGCCCGGAGCAACTGCTCGCCCCCCCCCCCCCTCTTTGAGAGGTCCTGATTGGCTGTTAAAAAAATGCAGACAGTGGTAATTGCATTATTCTTGGATGGAAACGTCTTTTGTCTACTGACAGTTAGCAAAATAAGAATTAAAAATTCCTGTACCTGTGCAATTTGTCACGTTTCCTTCATATCCAGTTTGACATTCACACATGAATGAACCAAAAGTATTTGTACAGTTTGCATTTACACCACATGGTCCTTCCACACATTCATTGAGGTCTGCGGAATTGAAGATGATATAAATCAAAAGCCATGTTTTTTAATTACGTGTATACCGGACACAAACAAAAACAAATTACTTCCCTGGCTGCATGCAATACAATGTATTTTTATAAGTAACAAGGCTTCTTATTGGAAGGTGCAGGTTTAGTATCAAATGATGCATTATTGTTTATTTTTTAATTCATCAAATCTATGATTTTAATGTAGCTAGGCCTATATAAGTTTAAAATTAAAGTAGAAACGAGCAATTAGTATTTGGTTCGCAAAACGTTAACCGTATCCAAGGCCAGACAAAATCAAGCAAACATACTATAAATAGGCTATATCGTATATACTGGCAGTTATGAGCAAGGCAATCTTCGTGCATGCGATTAAATGAACTAACATGCTGCTCGTCTCTAAAGCATTTTTTCACATCCAGTGATTTTATATTCACACATGAATAAGCCAATGGTATTTGTACAGTTTGCATTTAAACCACTTGGCCCTTCCATACATTCACTGACATCTACGGAATTGAAGATGCTATAAATCAAGAGTCATGTTCCTGAATTATGCGCACACAGGACACAAACAAAAAGCAAATTACTTTCCTGAGCCCTTGCTGCATAGAGTACAACGTATATATAGAAAATAATAAGGATTCTTTTAGGAAGGTGTTTGATTCTCAAATGATGCATTATTTTTTTATTTTTAAGTTTTCAAACCTAGTATTTGAATGTATATATTGAGTTTAAAGTATAGAAGCTTAAAGTAAAAGCGACTAATATGTTGCCCGTCGCTAAAATTTTTGTGGCGAAATGAAGTGATTTTAGCTTTAGGCCAATTTAAAGCGAATTCAAGGTTTAATAAACCTTTAGACAAACTCGCTTTACCGAACCGTGAGTTAATGGCAGTCAGCCTTTGAAATTGGAAACGAGGGCTTGATAAGTAGTCAAACCCCCAACTCTGATGGCGAAAGTAATTATTATGCAAAATGTTCAACGACACCTTGTTCAGATAACATCGGTTTTAGCAGCGTAACTATGGAAAACCTATGAGGTAGCCCCATTCTGCATGGATTTGAAAGAGATGCCGCCAATGACGCCACATCAGCGTTGCGTTACCGAATAACGGCACAAAGGATCAAGAACTTTCATTAATTTGTGATCTGAACACAAATTTTATTCATTTTCACTGCCTGTTTTCACTTTGTCTTTTGATTTTATTATCTTCAAAGAGGATTTTAATTCTTTCTGTTTTTGTAGTTTCTTATAACAGAATTTGCATATTTTGTCCAGGGTATAAGATGTTTCAGTTTATCGCTTGAGGGACGATATCATAAATGTCACAAGTTGGCGTAACCAACGAGGGACATTTATGAAATCGACCAGATTCCTTTACACCTGGACCAACCGAAGGAGAAAGACCAAAACTCAAACGCAACTAATTTTTCACAATCGGATAGTCTCTACAGATTGGAGACCCCAAGATTTGGCAATGATGACCACTGAACAAAGAGAAGGTTACGAACGAAGACTACTTCGAGAGAAACCAAAATATATTTCAATCCGTCATGAAAAGTTGCAAGATTATCACTAAACTAAATTTTGTAAAACGTTTTGAAGAAATAAATGTGTTTTAAAATTAAAATCATGTGTAACTTTAAGCGCGCAAGTGACGCTGCCGCCCGATTTTAAGACCTACGACTGCGAAATTATTCTATCCCCAAAATCCTTTAATTGAACGACTGTTAAAGACCTTGGCGGTATGGGATTTAGATATCCTCAAAGGATAAAATTTCGATATATCTCGCACATAATCTGTAATAACTCTCTGTTCCTTTGTATTTTTTTCTCCCATGCAAGCTAGCTGGGTGAAATAATAGCCTAAGTGTGTTTAAGTACTGTTTAATAAACGAGCAGGAGGGTTTTATTAGGTTTAAAGAGGTTAAATTTTTATTAGGTTAAAACACGACCTGCGAGTTTATTAAACGGCTTCAAACACGACTACAAATTCAATAGATTTACTGCCTTATTAGTATTCTTTATATAAAGAATACTAATGAGGGCACGACTACAATAGATACTGCCTTATTAGTATTCTTTATATAAAGAATACTAATTAGGAGTGTTTTATCGGGTTTAAAGCCACTGCACGTGACATATTATGAATTATTAATGAGTGTTTGAAGTACTATTTAAAGCACGCGTAGGAGTGTTTTATCATATTTAAAACGCGAGGCGCAGCCAAGCGTGTTAGATATGATAAAACACGACTACAAGTGCTTTGAATGGCTTAAATTCCGACTACAAAAGAATACTAATTAAGATGAAGCGTTATATAAATATACAAATGAAGATGAGTTTTATCACATATAACGCTACGACACGCTTGTTTTCCTCATGGATTACATGAGTGTTTTCCTCATGAATTACTAATGAGGAGTTTAATTCGACCATAACAACGACCATAACAACGGTCATGACAACCAAAACGCAAATGATTGCCTGCGAAAAAAAACTCTAAAAAAGTTGATAAAGCGAGAAATGACATGAAACTTAAAAATAAAACATGGAAAAACTAAACTATTAAAACAGAAAGCATGAAAATCCTCTGCATTGCGGAGAATAAAATACAACAAAACAAAGTCAAAAGAAACGGTGAAAATGAATAAAATATGTGTTCAGATTACGATAATTAAAGCCCTTGATCCTTTGTGACGTTATTCGGTAGCGCGACTTGATAACGCGAGGCTAATCTGACGTAGCTTTGTAAGGAAACGCGACTCTATTGTGACCTCGTTGGCGGCATCTCTTTGAATTTCTGAGCGTGATCTACCTGATTGGTTTACCTGAACAACGTTGCGTTATAGATTTTGCATAATAATTATACTTCCGCGGCTGGTTTACAGGCTATAACTACTTTGATACAAAAACCTGTTGAACCGTATGTGACGATAAAGGTTTCATACCAAATTCTGGTATGAACGTCTGATTAATTAATTCTCCCTCATTTAATTTACAACACAGCATGGGCAGGTCTGCATTTGTAGCCTTTGTGTAGTGGCGAAATAAGTACATCCCAACACTTTACCCTTAATATAGAATTGAAGTCGAATAAAATTTCACGATGTTACTTCGTCTTGTAGTACAATCAAAATAGAAAATAGGTCAGAAAAAATTAGTAAAAAGCCAAAAATTGGCGTATGTACTCTCTGCAGTAATTAACCTTGATAACATACTAAAAGTCCTGATGGATCCTCTTGGAACTTTCTCCATTATGACGAGTTTTTTGTTCGATTTCCCTATTGAACTCCTATATATTGTTAAAAAAGTGAAATTGCAGATTCATTCATAGGAAAAATAAGTTACATCATTAGAAAACTTACAAAAAACTATATACAAGACATTTAAATGGCTACCTTGATTTTGCAAGTTATTCTTGAGTTATGAGCTGTTGGAAACGTGTTGTCAGACTAGTACCCACAGTGAGTTTCAAAAGTCTTGGGACAGATGCCACAAAACCTTTGAATTTCAACAAAACGTCAATCCTCCCCCGCCCTCTGTTCAATGTTGTGTCCCATTTCTAGTCAGGTTTGATGTGTTTTGGTTGGAGCAACATTGATTGGGGTGGGGGGAGGGGGTGGGGAGCGGTATTGTGTGTAAAAAACTGCAATGATCCACTTACAATCTAAAACTACATGTGTCCCAACAACTTCTGAAAGTGATTGCAGGATCTTTTCCAGATTCTGGCATATTTTTCACAATTGGAACATCAATAACTCGAAAACCGCTTGAAAAATTTAGGTGACTGTTTAAATGTTTTCTATGTAGTTTTTATGAGCTTTCTGATGATGCGAGTCATTTTTTTAGTGAGTGAACTTGAAATTTCACGTTTTTTAACAATATGGGAGTAATACCGAAATCGAAAAAAAACCTTGTCATAATGGAAAAGCTCCAAGAGGATAAATGGGGACTTTTAGTATATTGTTCAGGATAGTTAAATGATTGCATCTAACAATTTTTAGCTTTTTACTATTTTTTTCCAACCTTGGCCTTAAAATGAGCTAAAATTACTGAACTATTCGAAAATCTCCCCTGCGGTTCCGACAAAACTACTGCAATCTGATTGGTCAACAGGAGCGCAATTATTTCATTAATAACACACTCCAGGAGTAGGCATGTCTCGATTGTGCTTGGCAACTTTTGGGCAACTTCTTGCGTTTGGAGCAACTTTTTTCGGTTCGAGCAACTTCAAGGAACTTTTTACTTTTTGAGAAATTTTTGAGCAACTTTTCATTAGTGTTCAAACTTTACAGCATGAAATGTTTACATGTGACAGACAACTTCATTTTCATGCTTCTCACGAGCAAAGACCCTGGGTACGAGGTTGCTTCATTTTCTGTGAAATTTGTTATTTTTTTATGACCTTTGTTTTGTTATTTGTAAAACTTTTGTAAAGAAAACGTTTTCTCTTTATAATTCCAAACAATTTATCCGGGCCTACGGAAATCGCATTTAGCTTTTAATTAACATATGTCGTGCAATTAACGTAGAGAGTACAAGCTTTTTGAATTTTATAGTAGCAACTTTTTTTTATTTTGGACAACTTTTGAGCAAATTTAATGCTTTTGAGGGCACCTTTTTTGTTTTAGAGAGCAACTTTTCTGGATTTAATGAGCGCAATCGAGACATGCCTATCCAGAAGTGCAATTAATGATTTTCGTGATGGCTGGGGGGAGCGGAAAATCAAAACAACAAAAATACAATATGGCGACGAAATTTATCTAGTATAAATAACAAACGTGGACGAAACGAAACGGAATAACAAACGGCGGCTCGTTCAATTTTGGTACATTTTTTGAATATCACTCGTAGCGTTAATCATTAATTAATTGCACTCCTTCCCGTGTGATTACCTATACATGCAAATAGAATTCAGACCGGGCCGGGGTGGAATCCCTGCGAACAGGGGGAAGGAAGCTTCTAAAAGTTGGGGGGCAAGCTTTGAGGGGCAATTTCCTGAAAATGGCTCTAAAAATTTTTTTTCCCGGAAAAGTTGGCGTCGGAGGGGGATCTCAAAACAAATTTTCCGGACATACCAAAAAAAAATTTCCGGATATATCACATTTTTCCTACAAATGAAAATTTTTTTCCGGATATACCCACAAATGTCCGGATATATCATATTTTTCCCGCAAATGAATACACTTTTCCGGAAAATAACATAAATTCAAGTTTTCAAAAGTGCTCTTTGGGCAAAAAAGGCAATCCTTAACACATTTTTCACGCAAGAAAGGGGCACTTTGATCCCGGAAAAAGGGATCTTGGCAAAAATAGGGGAGGGGGCTGCCCCCCCCTGGCCCCGCGGTTCCTACGCCACTGCCTGCGATTAAAATTTACTTTCGGAAAAATGGATCAGATAAACCGTATCAAGCCTCCTTAATTTCGCTTGTTTTTCTATGTATCTTGTTGGCTAATTTTGAATTTCATTCTTGGTCTATTCTATATTGCTTCTAATAAATTTTGCACTGAAAAAGTACGCTATAAATCTGTTCACATCGTTTTGCAATACAACCGGAGATAAAAGAAGCAAATACTCCAAGACCCAAACAGTTCATCATGGCGTCATAATACACGCACATTAGTCACGTCAATCAGATTACGTGCTATATTCTATTAATACCTTATAATATAGCTCTGTAAAAATAACCTGTGTTACAGATCGTATCATTAGTAAGGTCTGTGATCATTGGCGCGAATGCTTGTTCCTTGCTTAAATTAACTATATATATATATATATATATATATATATATATATATATATATATATATATATATATATATATATATATATATATATATATATATATATATAACATTAGACAATAAATTATAACATTAGGCAATAAACTCTTTGTATTAGATAAGAATGATATTATATTATAAATAATATTAAATTAATTATATTAATGAATTACATTATAAATGAATTACATTAAAAATAATAAGTCATAAAATTAATACTCGTCTATCTTTTTAACATAGACAGATTTTCATATTTTTTACTGTGGTGCATGGTGCCAGAAATTTTAGGGGTGGGGGGGGCGGGGGTGAGCAGTGAGCAGGTAACTGAAGCATCACAAAGTGTCACCATACCCCAGTAAGGTCTATATTCTAGAGGTGGAGCACTAGAGATGTGAGGGGAGTCTAGAGAGCAGAAAACAAAGTATCCCTGTATATATATATATATATATCACCGTAGGAAAGTATTTTTTTAGTGAACAGGAAAAGCTGATACTGAGTCGGATTCGAACCGGCGACCTCTGGGTTACAAGGCCATCGCCCTACCAACTGAGCTATCAGCCCGATGGTATATTCGAACCCAACCAGTCACAACCATTCCTGCACACCCACATGGCCACTCACCAAAGCCATGCCGAATTTGTATACCATTTCGACAGTAACATGTCTTCTTCAGCCGTATATATGTTAATCATCACGATATGGCATTTATAATTTTTATATATGTTAATCACCGTAGGATAGTTTTTTTAGTGAACAGGAAAAGCTGAGACTGAGTCGGATATACAAATATAAAAATTATAAATGCCATATATACAAAAACAAAAACAACGAATTTCAATCTTAAAATTTTATTTCATCGCTACACAGTTTTTCACGTACAGCGTACGATCATCAAGCGATTGGTGTTAATTATCTCGCAATAAATTACAACGGTTTACGTTGACGCGCTTAGATTGCTGACGCAAGCATTTAAATGTGTTTACTTACTTGCGCGCGCGCGCGTTTGAAATTAGAAGCTTTATAACTGTTCCTATGCCTACACTTGCTAAACAATTCAGATCTTATATTTAATGTATTATTATTGTCTGATAACACAATCATTCTTTTTTCCTCGGTGCACAGAGAACAAACTTTCATTCCCGGGCAAACGGCTGCAACTTGCTTCATGACCGACCATTATATTCGGAAAGATTTATTCTGCGATTTATGACCCCAAGCATATTTCGAAAGTTCCGTCTCTGTCGAATAGCGTTCATTGTTCAATGATATGAAATGATTGCTATGTCTTAGCTTGAAAGGACCCGCCGTCATTCCTATTTTTGTTGTGGTTTGAAATTGATACTTTAATATTGTTCATGCATGAATTACTGACTTTGACAGAGTTTCGATTGAAAATATTATGTAGGATCAATGATTTTGGGAAATGCTTCGTTTAATAGACAAGCATTTCCCAAAATCATCGATCCTACATAAAATTTTCAATCGAAACTCTGTCAAATTCAGTTATTCACAACCCGCGGCGTGTTCTTAAGAATCAGAATCCCACCCAAATTCCCTCGAAATCGTGTAACTGCAGAATTAAAAGTAAATGTCCACTGAACGGTAATTGTCTCGTGAGAAGCGTTGTATATAAAGCCCAGATTACAAGCGACAGTGGGAAAGTGGTCAAGAATTATATAGAAATGACGGCGGGTCCTTTCAAGCTAAGATATAGCAATCATTTGAAATCATTGAACAATGAACGCTATTCGACAGAGAAGGAACTTTCGAAATATGCTTGGGGTCATAAATCGCAGGATAAATCTTTCCGAATAAAATGGTCGGTCCTGAAGCAAGTTCCAGCCGTTTGCCCAGGAATGAAAGTTTGTTCTCTGTGCACCGATGAAAAAAGAATGATTATGTTATCAGACAAAAATAATACATTCAATATATAAGATTTGAATTGTTTAGAAAGTGTAGGCATAGGAACAGTTATAAAGCTTCTAACTTCAAGCGCGCGCGCGCAAGTAAGTAAACACATTTAAATGCTTGCGTCAGCAATCTTAGCGCGTCAGCCTAAACCGTTGTAATTTATTGCGAGATAATTAACACCAATCGCCTGATGATCGTACGCTGTACGTGAAACACTGTAGCGATGAAATAAAATTTTAAGATTGATATTTGTTGTTTTTGTTTTATATATATATATATATATATATATATATATATATATATATATATATAGATTGTCTATATCTTAAAATTAAATATCGCTACTCTGAGTTTCACGTCCTTTCTAGACGATCATCAGGCGATTTTGTTCACGATTTTGTTACTGATTACGTGATTGCATCATCATCAACCGTTCGCTGACGCGTTAACTTGTTTGTTTGCGCGCGTTCGAATTTCCCGGCGCTGAATTTTTCTCGATGGCGACATTTCGCGAAGAACTCGGATCTTTTGTTCAACAGATTGGTTTTATGTGATTTCATGATTTCTAATTTCTCTTCTATACACAAATTACAACGCCTACCGCCAGGTACATACGCTGCTGCTCGTTTCAAAATGGACCACTTAATACTGTATTCCCTTTTCTTGTCCTTCAAATCCCATACGTATTTGGAAAGTTCTGTGTCAGACGAGTACGCAGGCTTATTAAACGACTTTTTGTGATTTCTGTATCTAACCTTGAACTCCGTGGAAGTCATTCCAATTTGGTCGTTCCATCATGGGGCGTTGTTATTTCTGCCTTATAAACTACGTTGCTGGTCAAACACTTTTCATTCAGTGGACACACGTTAGATTTCCTGCAGTCACATTCTTTGGGTTCAGGGGCTGGAGAGGTTTTTGTTAGGAGGCGGTGGTTGTGGCGTGTTATATTGCTCTTTACATTGTCCATGCACGAGTAACTGACTTTGATATTGTTCCTATTGAAGATCTTGTGGAGTGGGTTTTTGGGTGGAAAATGCTTGTCGATGAGTTGAAGGAAAGTTTGAGCGACATTTGTTCTGACTGTTTTGCTGAATGGGGGGTTGAACCAGATGATGTTCCTACGGCGTTTTCTAGACGGTGAGCTTGTGGAATTATTACCGGTCGAATATTGCAACCTGACATCATAATTGCTATGTTTGAGCGCATTCTGGTAGGGAGGTGCAGCAGAATTAAAAGTTGATTGGTCAGCAGATAGTGAGGAGATACGTTTGTTAATGGATGTAGGGAGGGATATGATTGATTATGGAAGGTGGATGATTAGAGCAACTGTTGACGTAAAGTGGCTTGCTGTTCGGCTTTCTATAAGGTGAAAATGTCCCACTTTTCAGGTCTAGCGTTACGTCTAAGAAGTTGACAATATGGTGGTTGACGTCCGCAGTTATTTTTAACCCGAGATCATTAAATAAAGCATGTAACTCCTTTCTTGCTTTGTCACCCGCTCTGGCGCTTCTGCCTTTTAACAGAGCTAAACCGTCATCCCGATACAATCCAACAGATTCATTTCCGAATTTGGCTGCCAGCTTATTTAAGATGAAAAGACCGACCAGATTGCATATTTCCGCGCCGTTAAAGCTGCCCATCGTAACATCAAACATTGTATCGTTGTTTCGCTTAACCCATGGTGTTTCTTGGTTGAAAAGCAAGGACTTTCGAGCATGTTTGATGATAGATATGTGATTATCGGGAATGGGTATGATGGTCTTGGCCCAGGCAATGACTTTGTCGAGAAGATCTTCTGTTATTGAAGGATAAAATTCAACGATGTCGAATGAAAGAAACATGTGGTTGGATTTGTTGTTCACAGATTGAAACCAGTCAATAACAGAATGAGAATTTTGCCACTGGTTAACTTTTATTGTAGAGTTTATTCTAGCATTTATGTCGTCCAAGATAATTTTGCTGACTTTTCCAAGTTCGCTCTTGGCAGGATTAATAAGACGGAACTTCGGGTTAGATTCAAAGTTTTCTTTGTGATCTTTTAACGTTATGTATGCGCTTCGTTTAGCCATCGTGTCTACCCGGTTACCAATGGAGAGATTGCTAGCTATATTTCTCAGTTCATCATTAATATCATCTGTTACATTTTCGTTTCCAAGTTTGTACGTTTTTGTGATGTTTTCCATAAGTAGTTTGTTGTAATTATCAGGAGAGGTTTCATAAACATTGGTTGATTTATCAGCGTAAACAAAAACGTTTTTTGATGAATGTACTTTTTTAAGATCTTCATGGATTTTATTTAAAAAAGAATCGTTTACCTTTCTGAACGCAATGTTTGATGTTAATTTAACCAGATCTTCTTCAAATGCTTTCATTTCACTTATTGGCGTAGCGTAATTTCTTGATGGCAAACCAAACTTATTCTCTGATTTTGTTGGTTGGTTTACGTTCAAAAAGAAATGCGCTTTCCACCTCATTCGTTGAACAACGCTTTCAACTTTTTCGATGAGACGCCTTCGATACTGTTCTTTCGATGGTAATCCGATATTCTTTAGCGAATAGTTAAACTGAATCCGATGCATTTTTCAAGATATATTTGTGAATATCCACACAAACTAGAGTGCACAACTGAGAACCAGGTGCAATTGTAATTCAATTTATTTTGGTTGTCCAGATATATAAAGTGCTCAATACTAAAAGTATAGCAGAGCTTATTAAATAAGCTGGCAGCCAAATTTGGAAATATGCAATCTGGTCGGTCTTTTCATCTTAAATAAGCTGGCAGCCAAATTTGGAAATATGCAATCTGGTCGGTCTTTTCATCTTAAATAAGCTGGCAGCCAAATTTGGAAATGAATCTGTTGGATTGTATCGGGATGACGGTTTAGCTCTGTTAAAGGGCAGAAGCGCCAGAGCGGGTGACAAAGCAAGAAAGGAGTTACATGCTTTATTTAATGATCTCGGGTTGAAAATAACTGCGGACGTCAACCACCATATTGTCAACTTCTTAGGCGTAACGCTAGACCTGAAAAGTGGGACATTTTCACCTTATAGAAAGCCGAACAGCAAGCCACTTTACGGTTGCTCTAATCATCCACCTTCCATAATCAATCATATCCCTACATCCATTAACAAACGTATCTCCTCACTATCTGCTGACCAATCAACTTTTAATTCTGCTGCACCTCCCTACCAGAATGCGCTCAAACATAGCAATTATGATGTCAGGTTGCAATATTCGACCGGTAATAATTCCACACGCTCACCGTCTAGAAAACGCCGTAGGAACATCATCTGGTTCAACCCCCCATTCAGCAAAACAGTCAGAACAAATGTCGCTCAAACTTTCCTTCAACTCATCGACAAGCATTTTCCACCCAAAAACCCACTCCACAAGATCTTCAATAGGAACAATATCAAAGTCAGTTACTCGTGCATGGACAATGTAAAGAGCAATATAACACGCCACAACCACCGCCTCCTAACAAAAACCTCTACAGCCCGTGAACCCAAAGAATGTGACTGCAGGAAATCTAACGTGTGTCCACTGAATGAAAAGTGTTTGACCAGCAACGTAGTTTATAAGGCAGAAATAACAACGCCCCATGATGGAACGACCAAAGAATACATTGGAATGACTTCCACGGAGTTCAAGGTTAGATACAGAAATCACAAAAAGTCGTTTAATAAGGCTGCGTACTCGTCTGACACAGAACTTTCCAAATACGTATGGGATTTGAAGGACAAGAAAAGGGAATACAGTATTAAGTGGTCCATTTTGAAACGAGCAGCAGCGTATGTACCTGGCGGTAGGCGTTGTAATTTGTGCATAGAAGAGAAATTAGAAATCATGAAATCACATAAAACCAATCTGTTGAACAAAAGATCCGAGTTCTTCGCGAAATGTCGCCATCGAGAAAAATTCAGCGCCGGGAAATTCGAACGCGCGCGAGCAAACAAGTTAAGGCGTCAGCGAACGGTTGATGATGATGCAATCACGTAATCAATAACAAAATCGTGATCAAAATCGCCTGATGATCGTCTAGAAAGGACGTGAAACTCAGAGTAGCGATATTTAATTTTAAGATATAGACAATCTAATAAGCTCTGCTATACTTTTAGTATTGAGCACTTTATATGTCTGGACAACCAAAATAAATTGAATTATATATATATATATATATATATATATATATATATATATATATATATATATATATATATATATATATATATATATATATATATATATATATATATATATATATATATATATATATTTAAGAAAAAAATCTTAAAATAAGAAAATAATTTTCTCAGTAAGAAAAAAATTTCTTGAAATAAGAAATTTTTGAATCCCAAGATATCTTTTTCTTAAAATAAGAAAAAATTTTCTTAATAAGAGAACATTTTCTTAAAATAAGAAAATACGATTTTCTTACTTTCTTAATAAGAAAACATTTTCTTAAAATAAGAAAATACGATTTTCTTACTTTAAGAATATGTTCGTAAGACAATAAATGAAATTCTTAAAGTACAAAATTATAAAATAGTAAGACATTATTACTTAAATTTTCGAAGCAAGAAAATGTAAAATGCTAGTGTTATAGAACAACTTATATCTTAACAAGACTTAGAACAACGTATATCTTATTGCGTCAGGGAAATTTGTAGTTTTATTTCGAATTGAAGAGACTATATGACCGGCAGCTCACGGTTGATCAAACACTAAATGGCCGGCAGTACATTCACTATATAGTTAAAGTTGAATCTTCAGTATAAGATAGATAAACCGATCCCCAATCCCGAACCCTTCTCTAATCCTAACCCCTAACCTTTGGAGAGTTAGAACGGCTGCCGGTAATATAGTCACTTTGTTTTTATTTCGTTTCCAAAATTTGAGCTCTTTTCAGTTTTATTGAATCGTTGAAGAGAATTTTTGCCCTCCGGAATTTTTATCCAAGCAGGAATAGTTCGCCATAGCTCGCGTATTCACTAAACGCCTGGTACCTAGTTTACCTTTTAGAACGCGGAGCATCGCGGGATAGCGTCGTTTTACATTTTTGTGAATAATTTTATATAAATATCCATGGCATTAAAAAGGGCCTTCAAGGCAATTTAAATGGCAAATAACGATGGGAAAAGCATCAGAAAGTCCTTAAAATGTTGTTCAGATACCACAGGTAAGAATAATTGTAGCCTATATTTGACTTGTTATTTAAACAGATTCATTGCGAAATAATGTAGTGATTATGACTGTTTACTTGAGGAAAGTGTGAAAATATTCCATTGAATGTTTGAATTTGCCTCGTTCGTTTTGCATATAAAACATGCAAATGTTGCTTTCAGGCAAGGAACGAAAGATTAAAATATAAATTCATATATCTATTATTGTGAATTCCATACTAATTTACGCACTAATATTAACAATTTGACAATATTAAATTGCCTTTGACATTGGCACTTTGCTAGACCTTTCAAATGTCAAGACTCAAGGCTATATAGTGATATGAAATAAGATATTATACATACGGATGTTTTTGAAGATCTGTTAGCATTTTAATACTTGAATAAGGATTGGAATTACAGGAGAATGACAGCATTTAATCTGATATTTTCAGTGTATAGATAGCTGAATAACAGAATTGCATCCTACTTTATTGTTTACTCTGTCTAATGCCAGACGATTTTCCTACTTGCCTTGCCGGATAACTTGGCTACTGTAGAGAATGTTTAGTTTTCCCGACTTACTATACTTCACCCGGGAAACTCTGTAACCCTAGATAGAATGTATATGCCTTTCATTTAAAATAATAGCCCAAAAATACATACAAATCATTAGGTATGTTTATAGCTTTCCTCTATTTCTATAAGCAGCTTATTCTTGCCTATTGTGTAATCATGTTTTTTAAACCTTTTGAATGATCCAAATTGTGTTTGTATTTTGTTATTGCGCAACAATAATGGGGTAACTTGACTACATTTCTTAATATTGCAGCTTTGGTGCATGAATAAGGGATAATAGTCTACTGGGCACATGCCACAAGAAAATGATAACTGAATCCAGGACATCTGTATCTGCCTACAACCGTGTCTCTGCTTAATAAAATTTATATAAAACATACAGTATGTAGTTTAATACTCCCTCTTTCGTCTTCTACCAATATGAACAGGTGATTGGCCGATTATAACATTAGACAATAAACTCTTTGTATTAGATAAGAATGATATTATATTATAAATAATATTAAATTAATTATATTAATGAATTACATTATAAATGAATTACATTATAAATAATAAGTCATAAAATTAATACTCGTCTATCTTTTTAACATAGACAGATTTTCATATTTTTTACTGTGGTGCATGGTGCCAGAAATTTTAGGGGGGGGGGGTGAGCCGTGAGCAGGTGACTGAAGCATCACAAAGTGTCACCATACCCCAGTAAGGTCTATATTCTAGAGGTGGAGCACTAGAGATGTGAGGGGGAGTCTAGAGAGCAGAAAACAAAGTATCACTGGAGAAATTTTAAAAAATCATGATTCCTAGCTTTGAAAAAGTTTTTTGAAGTGGTCATATCAATGGATTTGGCATGTCCGATTGTCTGATGAGACTTGGGAGTGTTAAACGTAAAATGAACCTAATAGGCCAATACACAATATGCTTTTACCAGTTTTATAAAGTCATTGACATTGTGTCGTTTGAATCTGAATACATTTATGATGCAACTCTGATGTAAATAATAATTGGGGCATAAAGATTAAATCTAGGCAAGTCTATTTTCTAAAAGCATTAAAAACTAAAAATAATGTTCGTAAAAAATCCAAATGTTCCTTCCGAGCAAGCTATTTGCATGAGAAGGCACTGCAAACTCTATTCAGGGGAGATAATATAGTTTCAAAACTTTACAATTGCTCCAATAAACCAGTGAATGCACTGTCTTTTTCTATTTGAGTGTACTCCTACGTTTATTTTATATCATCAACACTCTGCATGTTGGAGTGGACTATTTAATTATTTTTTATTATGCCAAATGTTGGGGGGGGTGTTGAAATAGTTTTTTGGAGGGGTGGTCATTTTGTTTGGGGGAGGAGTTATAGCTAATATTGGGGGGGGATAGCACCCACAAAATCCGTCTATGCTTTTTAATCTAATTAACTTAGGTAACTGAGGAGTGATTCAGATTAGCAAGCAAGTCTCCAGGTCCATTGTTCTTGCAATTTTGTATATATATATATAGTTATTTCAATTAAGGTTGTCCCCAAGCAAAGCAGAAAAGTCGAATACAAGCGCGAAAGGCTACTGAAAATCGCTAATAAATTCATTTATATTTCTGTATACACCACATATAATACTTAGAGTGATGCTTACATTCTCAATATGTAAGTAAACTTTTACAGATTACTAGCTGTATAAGGATGTATATATGATGGATCTCCAGTGGCATTTACATGATGTGTTTGGAACAGTGTTTAATGTGCATTATAAAGAAATCTATGGACTTTGAACAAACGGTTTGTCAGATAACATTGCTTGTCATGTGGAAAGAGTTGAAAAATTACTGCTTCAAGTCTTCAGGAGAACTTAAATTTGCTACAACACATTGCTGTGCAATCAGAACTACACCTAGTTGTGTAAAAGTGGCTGAAAAAGAACTTGTATAAATTGACAATAATTTGATGTTGTGTATGTTACTCTGAGTGTATATCCACACCGGGCAGGCTAAAAAGTTAGCCTGACCATGGTGGGAATCGAACCCGCAACCTTTGGGATACTAGTCCAATGCTCTGCGAACTGCATATACACTCAGAGTAACATCAAAAACAATATTCACCTGAGTACCTGTACATATAAACACCCAAACAACACATTCTTAATAAGAAAATTCTTTTTAAGAAAAAATTCTTGATTTGAGAAATTATTTTCTTAAAATAAGAAATTATTTTCTTATTTTAAGAAAATTTTCTTATTTCAAGAATTTTTTTTCTTGGGAGAATAACAAGAAAATTTTCTTAATAAGAAAATTCTTTTCAAGAAAAATTTCTTGTTTTGAGAAATTATTTTCTTAAAATAAGAAATTATTTTCTTATTTTAAGAAAATTTTCTTATTTCAAGAAAACTTTTTTCTTGGGAGAATAACAAGAAAATTTTCTTATTAAGAAAAAAAATTTCTTGATTTGAGAAAATATTTTCCTAAAATAAGAAAATATTTTCTCAATTTAAGAATTTTCTCTCAAGAAAATTTTCTTAATAAGAAAAATTTTCTTAAGAAAATTTTCTTATTAAGAAAATTTTCTTGTTATTCTCCCAAGAAAATATTTTCTTATTTCAAGAAAATTTTCTTAAAACAAGTTGTTTTTTTTCTTAAAATAAGAAAATGATTTTTTGCTGTATAATGCACTGCATGGAATGTTTTTCAAAATTATTGCCATTAGAAATAGTATGACAATCTTCATAAGAATTTATTTCTTATTTTTATTTCTCAAGGATATATACAAAAGGTCAATTTATTTAAATTTGCAACGTTTCGGTCATTTTAAATGTCCGTCTTCGGGCGACAACTGTTGTTAACGTTAACAACAGTTGTCGCCTGAAGACGGACATTTAAAATTTCCGAAACGTTGCAAATTTAAATAAATTAAACATTTGTATATATATCCTTGAGAAATAAGAATAAGAAATAAATTATGAACCGCAAAGTAAAAGTTTGAGAAACAAACTTCATAATAATTGATGAAAACTTTCACACTAAATGCAATTCCCATACTATATGGATATAGTATGTAAATACACCCGTTTAGCATACACCTCAACGGGTATTACCCATATGTTCTCAATTGAGAATATTCGGTATTACCCGTGCCAGACTATCGCCTGCGCTACCTGACGCTGACGCTTTCGCATATCATTATATATAAACCAATCACAATCGTCTTTCTATCACACGTTCTTCTCGAGCAATGAGCTGCCATATTTGAAAACATTTCTAGCAGATTTTCTAGTCTATTTGCGATTCTGTGCAATGAAATGAAGATAGGAAAGAGAACTAGAATAAGCGACAACCAGAGAGATATTTTGGAAAGGTTTTACGGCCGTGGAATGGTCGGTGTTGGTCTAAATTATCGCGAAATGATCGAAAGCGCTGTAGCAGAAACTGGCTTAACAACGACTCAAGTTATAAAGGTAAATATAGATATCATAGTGATGTTAATGTTGACTATTTACTATTAAAGACACTAGATGACATACAAAAATATACTAATATAAACTAGTATCAGGCCTTGCTTGGATGAAAACCAAAATACTTGATCAATAGTGCAGCTATACTGTGCATTCAAGGCACTATTTTCTATGCACCTACTTAAGCGAGAGTCTACTTCGTATATTGTTATTACATGCCTAGTTGACAATCTGAACTTACTGTAACATGCATGTTTCCCCATTGATGAGTGAAATTGTCTGGCGTAGTAGGGGCACTGGGGCACATTATGTTTCAATGGCTTTAATGCACCTATCAATGTTAAACCCCAGAGGGGGGGGGGGCATAGGTGGGGCATTTGATTTTTTGAGCAAATTTTCAATCAAATGCCCCACCGTCGGGCAATATATATTGGTCAAATGCCCCACCATCTTGCAATAAATTGCAATAAATACTATGGGCCAAAATGCTAATCAAAATCCCCAGGGTGGGAATGGAATTGATAATCAAATACCCCACATATGCCCGAAACCCCCCCCCCCTCTGGGGCTTAACATTGATAGGTGCATAATAACTAGAGACATTGTCAGATTTTTTGGTTAACCCCTTAAAGTGCAGAGCTTCCCCATTGGCATTAGACAAGCAAAAAAGTAGGGTGCACTGGGACGCATTGCGGCTTAATGAGTTAATAGGCATGCACACATGATCAAGCGCCTTCCTAGGCTAGACCTGTAGGGGTGCACCAGAAACCATTTTTTTAAGTTCCGGCTGGAACTGCATCTGGCTGGAACTGGAAGAAAGTTCCAGCTGGAACTGAGTCATATGGTCATATGTTACTTTGTCTGCTGCCAGACAGTCAGACACTTTCAGTCATGAAACAGAGAGCATGCAAATGTAAAAAGATTGACTATTGTTAAACAACATAATGAAGTGTAAATATCCATGTGTTTGAGTCAAAATAGTATAAACAATTGAGCCATTTTATAGTCAATTGAAACCATTGTTTCACCTTAAATGAATTGAAAGCTCAAACCTAGCTTATATATCAAACATATCCGACTGGATATTCTGGCCGGATAGCAAAAAGCTCTACCTGGTTCAGTGGTTCACCCTAGGCTTACTAACATTGTCTTGGTGAAGCAATAAAATGCAAATATTCAGCCATGAAATATAACCATGTGGTGATTCATCAGTTTTGTATTCTGCTCTTTTATGCTACATATCTAATAACAAAGTGATAAAGTAAGAGTAAGAGCAAAGAGAAAATCACTCTACATTGATATTGTGTGCTTCAGGAAATATATCTTCAAAAATGATAGAACTCTGGCTAGGGCAGCTGTGCAACTAACACTAAACCACATCATGTTGCATGTTTTATTTCTTTAAGAAGGTCTCTGACCGTGCTTTTTTGTCGCCACCATGACAATGCACGTCAATGCTTTTTGTTTTGCTAAACCGTGTTTTCTTGTATATAAATATATAGGATCCTTGTTAAAAAGATTCAATAAACGGTTGAGCAATTGTTCATATAACTCATAAAAGGGTCAAGATTGTGCCATATGGGGGGAGAGGGGGGGGGGGGATTTGGCATGTTGCACTTGTCAAATCGTCGGAATGAGCTTGGTGACCTCAACTTTTTTGTCTGTTTTTATTATGAGGATATCATAAACTTCACCCCTGGGAAGTTTCCGCAAATTCTCATTCCCAGAACAATATTGATGAATCACCTAGAATCTTATTTTTATAATGTCCTTTAGATGAGTGCAAAGATTTGAATGATGTTGATTGAGAAAAACCAGTTGGCTTCTGCAGCATGGAAGCTCACAGGTGAAGATGAGAAGCAAGTGTTCAAGAGTTCATCAGATGACCTCGAATCATGGCTGTTGGCAAAAACATGAAGCACAGCCAGGAGGAAAAACCTTTAATTTTGCCCGTTTATACTGAAGCAGAAGAAAGGTTATTCTATGCTATCACTAAGCCAACTTAAATACAGCAAACAGGACCACTTACAAAGATTACTGGTTGGACCTTAGTCCTACTAACTGAAGGTTACAAAATCCTGCATTCCAAACAAATGACTTTACTGGGGGAAAACATTCGTACAATGCATGGTCCCATGTATTTCACACTGACTGAAACCTTAGGCCAGACAAGTTACAAACTTCCACTAGGAAATAGGCAAGCCATTGAAAAAGCTCCTGGAATGCTTAGTTAAGTAGCTTAAGTTTCGAGTAGTCATGTAAATAGATTTTCCTATACACTGCAAAATAATTGTACAATATAGGTTTTATTGTAGTCACTTATTATCTATATTTTCTAAAGTTCAAACTTTGGAAGGATCTAATAGTAATAGTGATCTAGCAAACTTTGACATTTGTCTAGGCATTTAATATATGATCTAACATTTTTTAACATTGATTTAGGAATGTCATATCCATGATCTATTAATCCAAAACTCTTTAATTTTGCTGATTTTGGTATTTCATATAATGACAAAAAGCTTTCGTTACTTAAAATACTCTCTACCACTGGTTACGTTTTCATTAATACACTAACATCCATTAATACATATTTTCGATAATTACATCACGAGTACGTTATTGGCCTGGGAGCTTCATTCTCATGAATCGTGAGCCAATCTCGTTCCGTCTTGATTGACGAGAGCAAGGCTCCCAGACCAAGAATGTATTGATGACGTATTATCGAAAATGTTATTGCATGTCATATCGTTGATCTAACAACTTTCCAATGGTAATCTAGGCATATCTGATCATGATTGGAGGGTGTTAGATCAATGACATGACATGCGTACATCAGTGTTTAACAGGGGTTGCTAAATCAGTTATGATCAGACATGCCTAGATTACCATTAGAGGTTGTTATATCAATAATAAGACATGCCCATATTACCAGTAGAGGGTGTTTGATCAATGAAATGACATGCGTACATCAGCGTTTGGTGTTGCTAAATCTGTTATGATCAGACGTGCCTAGATTACCAATGGAGGGTGTTAGATAAATAATAAGACATGCCTATATAACCAGTAGAGGGTGTTCGATCAATGAAATTACATGCGTACATCGGTGTTAGGGGTTGCAAAATCAGTTACGATCAGACATGCTCAGATTACCATTGGAGGGTGTTAGATCAATGGTATGACATACGTAGATCAGTCTTTGGGATTGCTAAATCAATTATGATCAGACATGCCTAGATTACCTTTGGAGGGTGTTAGATCAATAATAAGACATGCCTAGATTGCTATTAGTGGGTGTCAGATAAATAATAAGACATGCCTATATTACCATTGGAGGGTTGTCAGATCAATGAAATGACATACGTAGACATATCAGTGTTAGGGGTTGCTAAATCAGTTACGATCAGACATGCTTAGATTACCATTGGAGGGTGTTAGATCAATGGTATGACATGCCTATATTACCATTGGAGGGTTGTTAGATCAATGAAATGACATACGTAGATCAATGTTTGGGATTGCTAAATCAATTATGATCAGACATGCCTAGATTACCATTGGAGGGTTGTTAGATCAATGACATGGCATACGTAGGTCAGTGATAGGGATTGCTAAATCACTATGGTCAGACATGCCTAGATTACCATTAGAGGGTGTTACATCAATAATAAGACGTGCCTAGATTACCAGTAGAGAGTGTTAGATCAATGAAATGACATACGCAGATCAGTGTTAGGGATTGCTAAATCAATTATGATCAGACATGCCGAGATTACCATTAGAGGGTGTTACAACAATAATAAGACATGCCTAGATTACCATTGCAGGGTGTTAGATCAATGAAATGACATGCGTACATCAGTGTTTGGGGTTGCTAAATCTTTTATGATCAGACGTGCCTAGATTACCAATGGAGGGTGTTAGATAAATAATAAGACATGCCTATATTACCAGTTAGAGGGTGTTAGATCAATGAAAAGACATGCGTACATCAGTGTTAGGGGTTGCAAAATTAGTTACGATCAGACATGCATTTCATTGATCTAACACCCTGCAATGGTAATCTAGGCATGTCTGATCATAACTGATTTAGCAACCCCTATTAAACACTGATGTACGCATGTCATGTCATGTCATTGATATGGTAATCTAGGCATGTCTGATCATAATTGATTTAGCCATCCCTATCACTGATCTACGTATGCCATGTCATTGATCTAACAACCCTCCAATGGTAATCTAGGCATGTCATTTCATTGATCTAATACCCTCTACTGGTAATATAGGCATGTCTTATTATTTATCTAACACCCTCCATTGGTAATCTAGGCACGTCTGATCATAACAAATTTAGCAACCTCAAGCACTGATGTACGCATGTCATGTCATGTCATTGATATGGTAATCTAGGCATGTCTTATTATTGATCTTACACCCTCCGATGGTAATCTAGGCATGTCTGATCATAATTGATTTAGCAATCCCTATCACTGATCTACGTATGCCATGTGTCTAACAACACTCCAATGGTAATCTAGGCATGTCATATCATTGATCTAATATCCTCCAATGGTAATCTAAGCATGTCTTATTATTGATCTAACACCCCCTAATGGTAATCCAGGCATGTCTGATCATTGACTGATTTAGCAACCCCAATTAAACACTGGTGTACGCATGTCATATCGTTGATCTAACACCCTCCAATCATGATCAGATATGCTTAGATTACCATTGTAAGGTTGTTAGATCAACGATATGACATACAATAACATTTTCGATAATACGTCATGAATACATTCTTGGTCTGGGAGCCTTGCTCTCGTCAATCAAGACGGAAGGCGATTCGCTCACGATTCATGAGAATGAAGCTCCCAGACCAATAACGTACTCGTGATGTAATTATCGAAAATATTCATTAGTGGATGTTAGTGTATTAATGAAAACGTAGACCAGAGGTAGAGAGTATTTTAAGTAACGAAAGCTTTTTATCATTGATATGAAATACCAAAATCAGCATAAATTAAAGAGTTTTGGATTAATAGATCATGGATATGACATTCCTAAATCAATGTTAAAGAATGTTAGATCATATATTAAATGCCTAGACAAATTTCAAAGTTTGCTAGATCACTATTACTATTAGGTCCTTCCAAAGTTTGAACTTTAGAGAATAGATAATAAGCGAATACAATAAAACGTATATTGTACAAATTTTTTACAGTGTATAGGAAAATCTATTTACATTACTACTCCAAACTTAAGCTACTTAACTAAGCATTCCAGGAGCTTTTTCAATGGCTTACCTATTTCCTACTGGACGGTTGTAACTTGTCTGGCCTAAGGTTTCAGTCAGTGTGAAATACATGGGAACATGCATTGTACGAATGTTTTTCCGCAGTAAAGTCACTTGTTTGGAATGCAGGACTTTGTAACCTTCAGTTACTAGGACTAAGGTCCAACCAGTAATCTTTGTAAGTGGTCCTTTTTTGCTGTATTTAAGTTGGCTTAGTGATAGCATAGAATAACCAAAACCTTTCTTCTGCTTCGGTATAAACGGGCAAAATTAAAGGTTTTTCCTCCTGGCTGTGCTTCATGTTTTTGCCAACAGCCATGATTCGAGGTCATCTGATGAACTCTTGAACACTTGCTTCTCATCTTCACCTGTGAGCTTCCATGCTGCAGAAGCCAACTAGTTTTTCTCAATCAACATCAAATCTTTGCACTCATCTAAAGGACATTATAAAAATAAGATTCTTGGTGATTCATCAATATTGTTCTGGGAATGAGAATTTGCGGAAACTTCCCAGGGGTGAAGTTTATGATGTCCTCATAATAAAAACAGACAAAAAAGTTGAGGTCACCAAGCTCATTCCTACGATTTGACAAATGCAAAATTCAAAATTCCCCCCCCCCAATATGGCACAATCTTCACCCTTTTATGAGTTATATGAACATTTATTGAATCTCAACCTTTATTGAACCTTATTAACAAGGATCCTATATATTTATATACAAGAAAACACGGTTTAGCAAAACAAAAAGCATTGACGTGCATTGTCATGGTGGCGACAAAAAAGCACGGTCAGAGACCTTCTTAAAGAAATAAAACATTGAACATGATGTGGTTTAGTGTTAGGCCCGGTTTAGACGGCGAACTTTTCATGCGCCGAATCTAATTGCCGTAGATACGGCAAAATATTGGAAACTGATTTAGACGTCGAACTTAATTGTGCCGTACCAAATTGCGAGGACACTATATTGGACATATTTACAATGCAAATATATGATAATCATATTGTAATGTTAAAAAATTAAGTATGCGTTAGGTTCGGCGCATGAAAAGCACGACGTCTAAATCAATGTCGAACCTGTGTCGCATATACGACTTATCTTGTCGCATCTTCGAGTCGTGTCGAACTTAATCAAAATCTGCCGAACTTAATTGATTTAGACGCCGCTCCAGAGTCGCACTTAATCCTTGCATTAGATTTGGCGCATGAAAAGTTCGCCGTCTAAACCGGGCCTTAGTTGCACAGGAGCCCTAGCCAGAGTTCTATCATTTTTGAAGATATATGTCCTGAAGCACACAATATCAATGCAGAGTGATTTTCTCTTTGCTCTTACTCTTACTTTATCACTTTGTTATTAGATATGTAGCATAAAAGAGCAGAATACAAAACTGATGAATCACCACATGGTTATATTTCATGGCTGAATATTTACATGTTATTGCTCACCAAGACAATGTTAGTAAGCCTAGGGTGAACCACTGAACCAGGTAGAGATTTTTGCTATCCGGCCAGAATATCCAGTCGGATATGTTTTATATATAAGCTAGGTTTGAGCTTTCAATTAATTTAAGGTAAAACAATGGTTTCAATTGACTATAAAATGGCTCGATTGTTTATACTATTTTGACTCAAACACATGGATATTTACACTTCATTATGTTGTATAACAATAGTCAACCTTTTTATTCTAACATTTGCATGCTCTCTGTTTCATGACTGAAAGTGTCTGACTGTCTGGCAGCAGACAAAGTAACATATGAGCATATGACTCAGTTCCAGCTGGAACTCTCTTCCAGTTCCGGCCAGATCCAGTTCCAGCCGGAACTTAAAAAAATGGTTTCTGGTGCACCCCTACAGGTCTAGCCTAGGAAGGCGCTTGATCGTGTGTGCATGCCTATTAACTCATTAAGCCGCAATGCGTCCCAGTGCACCCTACTTTTTTTGCTTGTCTAATGCCAATGGGGAAGCTCTGCACTTTAAGGGGTTAACCAAAAAATCTGACAATGTCTCTAGTTATTATGCACCTATCAATGTTAAGCCCCAGAGGGGGGGGGGGTTCTGGCATATGTGGGGTATTTGATTATCAATTCCATCCAATTCCATATCAATTTGATTAGCATTTTGGCCCCGAGTTGGGGCAATTTGAACCGAATGACTGTTATTAACATAGTATTTATTGCAATTTATTGCAAGATGGTGGGGGCATTTGACCAATATTTATTGCCCGACGGTGGGGCATTTGATTGGAAATTTGCTCAAAAAATCAAATACCCCACCTATGCCCGACTCCCCCCCCCCTCTGGGGCTTAAAATCGATAGGTGCATTAAACCCATTGAGACGTAATGTGCCCCAGTGCGCCTACTTTTTTTACTTGTCTAACGCCAGACAATTTCACTCATCAATGGGGAAACATGCATGTTACAGTAAGTTCAGACTGTCAACTAGGCATGTAATAACAATATACGAAGTAGACTCTCGCTTAAGTAGGTGCATAGAAAATAGTGCCTTGCAGTAGCTGCACTATTGATCAAGTATCTTGGTTTTCATCCAAGCAAGGCCTGATACTAGTTTATATTAGTATATTTTTGTATGTCATCTAGTGTCTTTAATAGTAAATAGTCAACATTAACATCAATATGATATCTATATTTACCTTTATAACTTGAGTCGTTGTTAAGCCAGTTTCTGCTACAGCGCTTTCGATCAATTCGCGATAATTTAGACCAACACCGACCATTTCACGGCCGTAATACCTTTCCAAAATATCTCTCTGGTTGTCCCTTATTGTAGTTGTCTTTCCTATCTCCATTTCATTGCGCAGAATCGCAAATAGACTAGAAAATCTGCTAGAAATGTTTTCAAATATGGCAGCTCAAAGCTCGAGAAGAACGTGTGATAGAAAGACGATTGTGATTGGTTTATATATAATGATATGCGAAAGCGTCAGCGTCAGGTAGCGCAGGCGATAGTCTGGCACGGGTAATACCGAATATTCTCAATTGAGAACATATGGGTAATACCCGTTGAGGTGTATGCTAAACGGGTGCATTAAAACACTAGCCTGACCTAATGGGTTGTAATTCTTATACGATTCAACTAATTATACCTAATTATACAGGGTGTATAAAAAAAAACTGAACAGATTTGAAATTGCTCTCAATTTCGCAAAACACCTATTTGGATCCGGTTTTTTATATATATAGCTTATTTGGGTACTTATAATGTAGAATAATGAAAAAAAATTCTCAAACTCAAATTTTGTGATCCAGGGGGGGGGGTGTCTTTTCCAACAAACTAAAAATGGCTCGCGCACAAAATGTAAAAGTTGTAATCATATTTTGAGTTAATAGGTGAAGTCTTTGTCGGGTATTTAATTACTTTACAAAATTTCAGACAATTTGGTCGAGTTTAAGCGCCTTTAACTATTCATTTTATTTTAAAAAATCAGCCTTTCGCATGCTTAATTAATGCGTTTACCTAATTTGCATATTGCTAACATATGCGCGCAAATTAGGCAAAGGCATTAATTAAGCATGCAAATAGCTGATTTTTAGGAAAAATGTAACTTTGCGTGAATAGTTAAAGGGCTTAAACTAAACCAAATTGCCTGAAATTTTGTACAGTAATTAAAAACCCGACAAATTTTCCATCTGTTAATTCAAAATATGATTACAACTTTTAAATTTTGTGCGCGAGCCATTTTTATTTTGTTGGAAAAGACACCCCCCCCCCTGGTTCACAAAATTTGAGCTCAAGAAATTTTTTTGATTATTCCACATTATAAGTACCCAAAGAAGCTATATATATAAAAAACCGGATACAAATAGGTGTTTTACGAAATTGAGACCAATTTCAAATCTGTTCAGTTTTTTTTTTATACACCCTGTATTAACAATAAATAACCTGAGTCTACAGGTTTGAAGTTGACCATAGGGAACGCTTCTACCCCGAACCAAGATTTATTTTCAACATAAAAATACAACAACTTAGGTATGTAATGAAGGAATGACTTCCAATCTAATTAAAGGCCTCAGGGGGTGTAGTTCCTTATGTTGGACTTATATTTTAATTAATGTCTTCAGCGGTCGTGGTTCCCCATGTAGAACTTTCTCTTCTATTAATGTCCTCAGGATCGAGTCGTGGTTTCCCATGTTGGACTTTTTGTTTTAATAAATGTCCTCACGGGTTTGGTTCTCCATGCGGGACTTCTATTCTAATTCATATTCTCATGAGTCGCAGTCTCCATTTTGGACATTTTGTTTGTTAATCTCCTCAGGGGTCGTAACCTGCGAACAGGCCTATAAATAATAAATAGGCCAGATACAAACCTTAACAAAAGTCCATGCCTTACAACGTATTTCGGTTGTAAATCTGATCATAGTTAATAGAATAGATGGTTTGGAAGCTCATTAGCATAACAATTTAACTCATGATCTATGTTAGTCAACGTTTATTCATAAATTTGGTCGTTCAACGTCACGTCTGTATTGTATTTTTGCCAAACTAACCAATAGCAATGTCTTAAGAAAGTTACCTTCGGCGACACGAACAATAGGGTAAATTGGAAATTGCTATTGGTGGATTTGGCAGAAATACAATACACGCGTGACGGCGATGGACCGAATTTATGAATAAACGTTGACTAACATTGATAATGAGTTAAATTGTTATTCTAATGGGCTTCCAAACCATCTATTGTATTAACTATGGTCTCATTGGTCTATGAGGCAAAAGATTTTTTGATCTGTCATTTGATTGGTTGGTGCTAATTAGATTATACTATTGTTGTTGTATATTTTATAGTGATCACAACTATAGTTAGATTGTTGTTGTCGTTGTGTGAAATTTAAATTTTTTCCTGCGAAATTTTGATTGTATACCAAATATAAACTTTGCTGTCGGTGGAAAGCGATCGGATTAAAGTTTATGTCAGGCTATATTTATAAAATAGATCCTGATCTCTTGTTACATGCAGGGTGTTGTCAAGTCGTGGTGACGTTCAGTGAAAAAGCGTTTGTTTAATTGTCCTTCTTGGATAGTCCTTTCATAACATATTAATACATGAATTGTCCATCAGAACAATCACTCACAACACGTAACAGCGGATGGATAAGTGGCAATTTGGGTATTTGTAAAAGGGAAAGCCCTTTGAATCAACTTTTGCTTTGTATGTTCGTTATTGAGTTGTGATTGCTCAGTTAGTCTTTTATTCGGATTGCACGTGTCCGCGTAAATATTTGAACTTTTGATTGACTAATAACCACGTATGAAGGCGACTGCGTTGTATGATTAACTTAAATTTTTACATTGTTATATATAAATTAGCTCATATTTTTGCAATGTGAGAAATTAAAACACGCGTACGTAGTGAATTTTTGGTTCGCGGTCCAATTTTTTGGAGGTATGAGATTACATCTTGAGGAGAGTACGTGGAATTTTTGGAACGTGGACTGCGTTTACACCACAAAATTCAGCAGTCGTGCCCAAAAAATGGGCCCGTGTGGCAAAATTTAAACATGTCATGCCGAAAGTGACTGTCTTATAAATGGGCTTAAAATTAGGCGATATTCCTTTTAGAGAACCGAAGTTTAAAATACAGTGTGCCTTTCTGTTGAGGCAAGATTTCATTTGGTCTTTAAAACGAGAACAACTCGAATTAAGTGAAGCAAAATGTAACATATATATTTGGTGCATGAGTAAAACGACGTAACATTATCCCTCGATGAGGCATGCAATATTTCATTTATCGTAAAGGTATTTTGTTGGCCATAGCAAAATATTGTTTTTGGTGAAACAAAGACTTATATATATATTGTACGTGTTTCAACATCCTGCTTGTCGAAAAGCCCTCAAATAAAGATCCTGCTTGTCTAGAAGCCTTTTAATATTAAGATCCTGCTTGTCGAGAAGTCCTTAAAAATGCGTCGCATACACAATACCACAAACACTTAAGAATGCCGTGGCGCATAACCGAATAGAAGTGTAAAGTGGGAAAATTTACTGCAATATAGCTCTAGGTATGCTGTTTTGTTCATGATAAAACGGATGAGAATATGAACAACAAAAAACTCCCAGAATTGTTTCCATGTTATTCTGACCTGACTGGAGTATTGATTTTCTGACCTGTCGCAAACAGGAAGTAAAATATACACCCTTCTGGAAAGTATATTTAGCCTTGACTATATAGAGTTTTGTTTTAAGGATTGAGATTTCGGCTTTCGATTCACGGCTCTTTATCTTTTTGTCTGTTACAGATTTACGAAATCATACAGTTAGATTAGATAATATAAAAGACCGATCTTTTCATAGGAAAAATAGCTCTCTACATCGCTAACAAGATAATGGTCTCTACGTATAAAGCCGATCTCCCAATCCCGAAAATACGACTTTATTGCCAAGGCTAAGTACTTTTCGGGAGGGTGTATATTGCTTTCTGTACACATCTTGTTGTCTACATATACCGTTTTTAGCTAACATAGAAGGAAAACGAGGAACTTAATTGACTTTCGCTGGATCTACGCAACATTTACTAAGAGCCAACTCGTTTGGTGATAAACCATGTCAATTGCGACTATTTTCATCTGTCGCATATAAGCTTTGAAGCGCCAAACCTTACATTTTATTGGTATTCTGATCTTCTCTCGTATTATAACAACTTGTTTGCCGTATATATTCAGAATAGTGAGCTTAAGCAAGTGACGTTTTTGACAACACGGACGGCATGAGTAACGTCAGAAGACTGGGTCAAGGGCTGTGATTGGTGAAAAACGTCAACTTTACTTCCGGTCGACGTCCGTGTTGTCAAAAACGTCACTTGCTTAAGCTCACTAATATCATAACACGCGGCCGTGCTAGTGTTTTCCAAACCATTCTTACCATAATATTATATAATTGATATATAATCTGGATAAAATAATTATTTATTAATGAATAAACATAAAATGGACACTGTTAATTCAAAAGAGCCAAAACGAGGGAGAAAGTTGTCTTGGGGTCAAATTTCCCATACTTTTGACTCTTGAATTTACGTATACTCGCTTCTCGCATTTGGCAATGTCATAGTTTGTTTCAATTCTCAGTTATAGTTGCAGCATGCACAAATTCCAATATATAATATGTTTGTTTGATTTCTTGACAGATTAAAGGGAGCGCGGAGCCATTGTCAAAAATCGAAGTTTAAGCAAACTCGAGAACGTGTTTCCCAATGTCCTCGTTTCGCCAACGTGCCATAGTGAGAGGTACTCAAATTGTCTAAAAGTGATGACCGACATCCCGATATATTCTCGCCCTTCATCTTTTGGCACATGCTCAAATCTTCTTTGTTAATTAGTTTCTTAAATGTGGTGTCTTTGTATCAGCCTCGCCTAATCCGTGTTCAAACGGTCAATAATTACAGCGATTGTACGTGATACACGACGACTTTCGGCAAACAGTTGAATGGCGGCAGTAATTGTTTTGGACATTTAGGCGCGACTCAGGAATTGTATAATAATTAGCTAATTATTATCTAATTCTGATATTGAGTTAATATAATGACGGCACCAAAATGCATTATGCTAGGCCCATATTTTCATCATAAGAATATCAACCTTCTTCGTCATATATTGGGATAGATATTGTATTGTCATTATAGTTTCCAAAGCATTACATGGCTTTGAACCGGACTACATAATCGTTATTAATCCTCTGTCGTGTTATAATAGAGAAGAGTTGATTTCCGCTACCGTTACTATATCGACACTACTGAGCTGCTCTAATATCAGACGGAACCGGGAAGGCATTAATTTCCTACTAGACATAACTTCGAGGATTGTTGCAAAGATAAGAAATCGAATTATTATATATCAATAGTCAAAGTCGCATTTTTCTAGTGTTTTATTGGTTGAGAGCATATCACGTGAGAGTGACGAAATTAGGCTGTCTCCCTCGCAACAGCGCGAGAGGGAGATAATACATTATCGACCGCCGAATAACGAAAAAAATCATGTGCGCCATCACGTGAAGATGCGAAATTTTGGACATGCCTATAGTACGTAATTAAAATTTTCGCTTTAGTAACTGCAGTGTAGCCAGTGTTTAATATAACGTTGTAACAATAAAATATTTCATGTATTTACGTTCATTTGTCCTTTAATTTGTTGTTTCGTTGACTATTGATATATAATAAAACACTTATTTACTGAGACATCGGGAAAGCAGTGTGTTTTGTGGACCCTCGACCGTCCCGAGGCGAAGATGTTTCTCGGGTCCACAAAACACACTGTTTCCCTCGGTCTCAGTCAATAAGTGATATTAATTACTGCATGCATGCAATTAAACTAGTAGTAAAACACTGGCAGTTTCACACAATGCACATAATATATCGAAATCGATATGTGTGGATACGCGTGTGTGTGCAAACGTTCAGTTACACATTGAAGAAAATGAATTTTCGGTTAAATGAGTTATCTATAATCACGTCGTCTCGTCGAATGCTTGAACTGTTGCCCTATCTTTATGATATCGAGCACTCTTTGCGTTTCGTATACACAAACCTACTCGTATATATATATATATATATATATATATATATATATATATATATATATATATATATATATATATATATATATATATATATATATATATATATATATATATATATATATATATATATATATATATATATATATATATATATATATACATACATGTTTGGATTATTGTGGAAACTCTTCACGTGGGTGCGTTGGACAATCGTTTAACGTGGACGTGTCGAGCAAAGGCTTTTTAACTCAAAGAAAACCCTTCTAAAGGAAAAGTTTTGATTTATACTTTTCAATTGATTGGATTCTTTATACCAACACCAGGAAATTGTTCAATGCATTGAAATTCGGCCAACAATCTCAAAATCCCCTGGTATATATATCGTCGACGGACCTTTATGTCTTTGTGAGGCAGTGACCACTGTTAGTAGTAATTATAGGTCTTCGCATACATCATCATGACCCATGACCACTATAACCTAACTGTACTTAATATGATGCGAACATGTATGTATGCATGATATTTAAACAAAGTCATGAATGGTATAGAATATACAACCGTGTTTCTATACCACGTACATTACCTTGACTTTTTCTGGTTTGATTCTTTCTTAATTATTATTGACTTTAATATAGCGATTGACTGTTGGAATGCGGAATACATAGTGCACCATTGAAAATAACTTCATTAATAGTGAATGCGACTAAATAGAGCGTATAATTTTAAAAAGTGACTGAACAGAAGAAGATTTTCGTTGGGGGGGTTTCTGCTCTTGTATTGGGGGAAGTGTAAAAAGAGACTGGGTGTTTAATAGGGAGAATATGGTAGTCACTTTACATCTAAGCGCTCAAAGTATAATTTTCTGTGCAGAAAAAAAGTTTTCCGTTTTATATGTGGGTGATTAAAACCGTTTCCGTTAATGTTCGGACGTGACTTTAAAATCATTAAAATAGTCCTTGACTTTCACTGTTAGTTTCACATGTGTTTATTAAACCATAGTCTTTGTCGAGAGTTGCAGTCCTGATGTATCGTGATCAAGTACTTTGGTTTTTGGTTGTGGTGATTGGGTTATGTGAAACCATTAAACTCAATATTTCGGGATGTGTCAAAGGCTATAATGATCAGGTATTTATTATTTTGTTTAAGTGTTTTACACTGTAAAAACTGATTGGTTGAAATGACCAATTTTTTAGGTTGCAACCATTGGCAATTGGTCATTTTGACCAATTGTTTAATTAGTTAGTCGCATTTGACCAATTAAATTTGGTTCGTTTGACTATTACTTAATTAACTTAATTGGTCGAAAAAATTGGTCATCTTTCGACCAATTTGTAAAAGTTATTATAACCAACTTTTTATTGGTCATTTAGTTGTGTGTACACTGCTAATTTGAATGAGTTATTTTAATTTTAATTTACTCCAAAACACAAAAATGAAGTTAAAACTACACCTCAGTCTTCGATACGAGTATTCGAACATATACTCCACTGAGGGTCAATTTAACTAAAAAATCCGATTAACGGAGTAAGTTTTACTCATAATCAAAATAACGAAGTAAATTTTACTTTATATTTTCTACTCCACAATTAATTTAATCGTAGTAGGAGTAAAAATATCGACTAATATTCCGCATAGTTTTTACTCGGCCTGTGTAATATAACTCGACCATTATACACATAGGAATTAATGCATAGGAATGACAAAAACTATATTCAAGTTTCTTCAACCTTGAATTAGGGCGATATTTGCTATACAAATTCGTAGTGAAAGTCTGCAGTTCGTGTAAAATCATCACAAGACCTAGCTGGTTGACGCGTTTTTTTCTTGAATTTTGGCAAGTCAGATTGCTTTATTACCAGTATCGGCTTCTTATTGTTCAATCGCACGCGACGATTGAATTGTCATTGCTCTCAGGCTCAGCATATCAGTTTTGTCTATTTTTTATTTGTTGCGTAAATCTGTAATTTGAACTTTGGGAATGTCCTGCTGCTGAATTCTGCTGAATATAATTTGCGACAAGTGGAAGTTCCAGAGTTTCAACAAATTAACCAATCTCGTACCCAGAGCAATGCCTGTGCGCGGGCTAGGAAGGCATTGGCTCTGGGTAAATTGACAACCGGAACCCCCTAAATTTAGGGGTTCCGGTTCTTTGTCGGCATGCACGATTGATAAACGTTAAACCAATCACAGCACAGGAAAAATTCAATTTCCCCAGAGCCAATGCCATCCTAGCCCGCGCACAGGCATTGCTCTGGGTTCGAGATTGCCAATTAACCAATCTAGAAACCAGAGCCTGCAATCCCCTGAGGAGGCTTGCTGAGGCTCTGGGAAACACAGGCGAAAGTCGGTCTCTGATTGGTTGTTTTTCAAGTGCTAATTATTATTCAAACTTTGAGCCGTATTTAGTGATTCAAATTTCAAATATCGTTTAAAATTCGTTTAAAATTAATATAAAGTTTATTTCTCTTTGTGTATTATGTTTAAACATATCAATGAAACACACAGCATAACTTTAATAAACTTATTAATCTGCCCTAGCTTCTCAAATGAAATCAATAGACTATTCAGATATTGATATGCCAATAACAAAATGTAGAATAACGTACAACAGTGCAGCATTACCATATAAGGTCATGATAATCCGTTGCCGAATATTTAAAATAACACAACAATCCATGATTTACCGTAATTAAACAAGTTAAAATAAATCACTACTAGTATCTTACAACAACTCAAAACCATGGCAAGTGTTCTTTGAAGAATTAAAGTCGTAATAAGCTTATACAACGGCATAATTCATGTTTGACGGCAGTAATGTCTATTTATAAATGTCGAGCGGAGTACTGGATCCAAATGTACTGATTTTCGTGCAAAAGTCGCCGGTGTTTCCCAGAGCCTCAGCAAGCCTCCACAGAGGATTGCGGGCTCTGGTTTCGAGATTGCCAATTAACATGTTTAGAATATATCACGTGTTGTAGTAATTCGATCTGTTGACACCAAAGCGCCAAGTTCGATCTTTTGGGAGCAAACATTCAAACAGGAAAGGTTTTTATTCAAATTTTCTACTTATAAAGTTCCAAAGACCTAATAAAATACATGGAAGTTGTTTTCAAAGGTATGTCTAATGTGTATTTATTAATTTGTATGCGGATAGTTACTTGATATACTGTGTAGTTATATTTTTAAATCGAAGGCCTGACAGTAATTTTATAGTCGCTTCGCCGAAGGCATCTAGACGTTCAGTTGTAAATTTTCGATTTACAGTCTCTACTTATCTGTTTTGTTGAGAAAATCGTATAGCTTATTTGTGTGATATACATGTATATTGTATTTTCTATTAAGTATTTGCTAAGTTGACATGTATAATTTAATATATGTGTGATTTGTTTGAAATGGATACACTATAAACTCTTGACGAAGGGCCTTCATTCGAGACGTCGAGTTTCTGCTTGTTTTTTTTTTAAGGTAGTAATATAACCACTCAGCACAACATTTTCACATTGGTGCTACCCACACTGATACAGACAGTTTTAGTATATATACTTACATTAATAGCATGTAGACAGCATTTCCCAATATTACCCAATGTATGGCATGTACTTGCTATCATAATGGTAACCCTACTATCAGTCAGCCTAAAGCATGTGTATGGGGCTGCTTATTTAGAGTCAAGCCAGCCCAGGTAACTAACCTGGCTATAGCTTGCTTTTGCTGGATGAATGTCTGTTCACATGAGCCTCTTTAGATGGGCAGGCTTGCCAAAACAAATCACCCAGACTGAGTTGTATCACAGAAGCGCCATAGTGTGGCTTTTAGTTGTTATTGTTGTTAGTAAAGATCACATGCGCCTGCGATCTTGTTCGCGCCTAGGCGACCTTTACTTCATGTTAGTATACTCTTGTGGCTTGTCTTGGCCTCGTTGTTGTTTTATTCATAACATAGTATTAAAGTCTACCATTTAAAGTCGTCGTTTTAGCTTCGCTGTCGAGTGCCCTCCTAAACATTGGCGTGGTGGCAGCTTCACGGATTATAAAGAACCCGTAACGTACGAAAAAGTGTACATCAAAAGCATAAATAAGAGGAAAAACTCATCGTATAGATTTACCAGTCAAGCTTTCGACAAACAAAATGGCGGCCGTTCGAGCACCAAAACAATGGTCTCTCACAACGACTGAAACAATAACTTCCATAGAGGCTTGGGAGAACAATTTAAAATACATCCTATCCCTAGACCATAATTTTGCTTCGTTCCTCACCGCTGGTGCTACTTGGCTAAAGAAAACCAATGCCTCTCCTCTCCGTGGTTTTACCGACGATGATGAGGACATTCCCCAGATTCAACGCCGTACCGCTGCGCAAAAGGTGACTCATCTCGAAATGATGCTTGGCCAACTAGCTAACTATGCTCCTGTTATTTCTCGTAATACGATTGTACGAAATTCGACCTCCATCAGCGGTGTATGGCAAGCCATTCGACAACATTACGGCCTGCAATCTACTGGTTCCCGCTTCTTAGATCTAGCTAATATCAAGGCCAAATTAGACCAAAGGCCTGAAGACCTTTACCAATGCTTGATGTCCTTTGTTGAAGATAATTTATTAACAGCAGCAGGCGGAATAACTCATCACGGAATAACCCCAGAAGCTGATGAAGAGCTATCCCCCTCCCTCGAAAACTTTATTGTAGTTACCTGGCTCCAACTCCTCCGCCCAGACCTTCCACGTCTGGTTAAGCAAAGGTACGGTACAGAGCTCCGTTGCCGAACACTGGCCTCTATAAAGCCTGAGATATCTCAAGCCCTCGACTCTTTGTTAGAAGAACTACGCACCAGCGAAGAAGCCAAAGTTCTGCGCACAATCCACCCAAGCTTTGGAAGACCACCCCGCATCGACAACCGCCCACCTGCCTCCTACCGCCCATACCCCACAAAGAGCAAAACGACATACAAGCCTCGTTCAAATAAATCCTGTGCACTATGCCTCCAAGCTGGCCGCCCCGACTATCGCTCCCACTTTTTAAGTACCTGCCAATACCTGCCTGACTCAGATCGTCAGTTTATGGCCCGAGCACGCCATGTTACAGATATCGAAGATACCCAAGAGTATGAAGATAATCATCCCGATGACAATTATCCACCCTCTCAGAGTAATTGTGACTGCGATCATCCCATCAACCATCGCTCAGCTACCTGCCGTGTAAATATTACACAATCTCCATATCTCCACGTCTTCTACAATCAACACCCGCTTCGCCTTACTATTGATACTGGTGCAGAGACCAACATGATAAAGGCCTCCCTTGCCCATTACATCGGTTGCCCAATATCCAAGAGTTCACAACTTGCGTTACAAGCTGATGGTCGTACTCCGCTCTCTATTGTTGGCGAAACCCGCCTGTCATTGTCCCGTAATGGCAAGACCCTTACCCTCGAGGCTCTTGTTGTAGAAGACCTTGATGTTGATATCCTCGCCGGAACACCTTTTATGACCTGCAACGACATTGCTGTCCGACCCGCAAAGCATGAAATTATCATCGCTGGTTCTGACATTGTACCCTATGGGTCCCCCAATAGTTCCTTCAAATACCATGTTGTCAGATATTGTCATGTATTGCGTGCACCTCCTACGAACACCACTATTTGGCCTGGTGGTTTCCTTGAGGTTGATATCCCTATTGACTTCCCACCCGATACCCAACTTGCTGTTGAGCCCCGGGTCGATTCTACTTCGTGTCAATCAATTAAGTCCTCCCATGCATGGCCCCAACCTGGTATTCTTGAGTCTGTCGGCAGAAAGCTTAGACTTGTCAATTGTTCCACCGAGCCGATCTTTATTAAAAAGAACGACCACATATGCCAGGCTCGCCTCGTTACAAGCAGCTCCCCTCCACAAACGCAAGTGCCTAGCTCACCAGACCTTGGACCCCCACCCCTACCACTCCACACTCCTGGATATCATTTAGAGCAAGTTTCCGTAGATCCTGACGGCATTTTCTCACCTGACGAGAAGCGCGACACTCTCTCTCTCTCTTGAAGGAGTTTGATCGTGTATTCGATCCTGTTATACCCGGGTACAACGGCGCCGCCGGTCCCATCGAAGGTGTCGTCAACATGGGTCCAGTTCAACCACCCCAGCGAAAAGGTCGTATGCCCCAGTATGCTCGCGGTCAACTAGAGCAATTGCAGACTAAGTTCGACGAACTTGAACAAACAGGGGTGTTTCAACGTCCAGAGGACCTAAACGTTGTTGCAGAATACCTGAACCCTTCCTTCCTCGTAAAAAAAAAGAGTGGTGGCTTTCGCCTGGTTACCGCCTTCTCCGATGTTGGCAGATACAGTAAACCCCAACCCTCGCTAATGCCCGACGTCGATTCCACGCTCCGCAAGATTGCCTGCTGGCGCTATATAATCGTTTCTGATCTGTCTCAGTCGTTTTATCAGATACCTCTTGCCAAAAGCTCCCTCAAGTACTGTGGTGTAGCTACACCCTTCAAAGGCGTCCGCATTTATACCAGATGTGCCATGGGAATGCCTGGCTCGGAAACAGCATTAGAAGAGCTGATGTGCCGCGTCCTCGGTGACCTCCTCCAAAATGGATGTGTCGCCAAAATCGCTGATGACCTCTACTGCGGTGGCAACACCCCTACGGAGCTCCTATCCAACTGGAGAAAAGTCCTGACAGCCCTAGATAAATGTGACCTCCGTCTCGCAGCCAAGAAAACCATCATTTCTCCTGTTTCAACTACCATCCTTGGCTGGATATGGTCTCGCGGCTCAATTCGTGCCTCTCCCCATCGTATAGCAGCCCTCTCTTCCTGCACCCCTCCAAAAACAGTCCGAGATCTTCGCGCTTTCATTGGATCCTACAAAATGCTCAGCCGTGTTATTGAAGGTTCAGCTTCCATCCTCGCCCCCCTCGAGAGTATTACCGCCGGGAACCAATCAAGCAGCCCTGTGGTTTGGTCTGAGTCTCTTACAACCTCCTTCTACCACGCTCAAGAAGCACTTTCATCCAACAAGTCCATTGTGATCCCAAAACCTGAAGACCTACTTTGGATTGTTACTGACGGCTCTGTGAAGATGAATGCTCTCGGTGCCACACTCTATGCCCTCGTGACAACAAATTGCTTCTTGCTGGTTTCTTCAGCGCAAAGACCAGAAAACATCAAGTTACTTGGCTCCCCTGCGAAGTTGAAGCACTGTCCATCGAGTCCGCCATCAAACATCTTGCTCCTTATATCATCCAGTCCAAGTTCCAAACTTGTGTCCTGACCGACAGCAAACCCTGCGTCCAGTCTTTCGAGAAACTGTGCCGTGGCCAGTTCTCCGCCAGCCCACATGTTACCACCTTCCTTTCCACCGCCAGCCAATACCAGATATCTCTCCGTCACCTTTCTGGCTCTGCCAACCTGCCATCCGACTTCACAAGCCGCAACGCACCACCCTGTGATGACCCTCGTTGTCAGGATTTGTTCCTTCATCTCTAAAGCTGAAGACTCTGTGGTCCGCCCAATTTCCGTCCATGACGTCCTCTCTGGCGATGTTACTCTTCCCTTCACCACTCGTTCTGCATGGTTACAAACCCACCAAGAATGTCCCGACCTACGCCGTGCCCACTCTCATCTCAAGCAGGGTACCCGTCCATCCAAGAAGTCCACCAATATTAAGGATGTCAAGCGCTATCTCAATGTTGCCTCTCTGTCTAGAGACGGTCTAGTGGTCATTAGAAAAGAAGAGCCCTTTTCTCCCTCCCGCGAATGTATCATCGTCCCACGCCCTGTCATAGACGGCCTTGCTTACGGCACTCCACGTCAAACTTAACCACCCTTCTCGACACCAGCTCAAACAAGTCGTCCTTCGCTAATTTCTACGCATTGGACCTTGATAAAGCCCTAGACCGGTGCTCACAGTCATGCCACATTTGTGCCTCACTTCAGAAGATTCCCAACTGTTTGATTGAACAGTCCACATCGGACCCTCCTGATGCAGTTGGCCTTTCATTTGCAGCTGATGTAATGAAGAGAAACAAACAGCTCATCCTGGTCGTTCGCGAGACAACTACTTCGTTTACCACGTCCTGCATAATAGAAAATGAATGCCATGATACTCTCCGTGCTAACCTCATTTTCCTCTGCCTTGAGCTACGCCCAATATCTGGCCCATGCGCAGTAATCAGAGTCAATCCAGCTCCCGGATTTGCTTCCCTATCCAACGACGAGGAATTGCGACGACATAAAATTACCGTTGAGATTGGTCGCATAAAGAACGTGAACAAGAACCCTGTGGCCGAGAAATGCATTGCCGAGCTCGGTGATGAACTGTTGCGCGTCTCTCCAGAAGGTGGTGCCGTCTCCCCTGTAACACTAGCGATTGCCACGGCAAACCTGAATACTCGTATTTGTGACAGAGGTCTATATGCCCGTGAGATGTGGTACCAGCGTGACCAGTTTACGAATTCGCAACTTCCCATCTCCGACCTACACCTAATCAGAGAACAGCACTCTCACCGTATACATAATCACCCTGCCAGTGAGAAGTCTAAAACCCCCAGTGGTCAACGCCGAGCATTGCCCGCCCTTCAAGTTGGTGACCTGGTATATATCAGTTCAGATGGCTCCAAAACTCGTGCACGAGATCGATACTTGGTTGTGTCAATTGATGGGTCGTGGTGTAATGTACCCAAGTTTGCTGGTTCCCAACTCCGATCCTCGCCATATCGCATCAACTTATCAGAGTGCTTTCTTGTCACCAACAATTTCACTGCTCCACCTCCAAGTCCTCGTCTCCACCAATCTCACAAGTACACTCCAGCTGATGAACCCAAGCCTCCCTGTCCACCTCGAGTCCCGGAAAAGTTATCCCTTCCACCCTACAACGATGATTGTGTTTTACCCTCATCTCACACCACTTGTTTCCCTGGTCCTGATTACAAACATTCCCCATCTAACTCTTATAAAGCTGATGAGCTCACTACTAGTCTTCCTAGCCCCTGCCAGTCACCCTCCACCTCTGCTGCATCCGAAGATTCACCTGCCCCTCGACCCTCCAGTCACCAACGCCATTCTCCCGTTCACCTGCAAGACTTTGTTACATAGTTGAACGTTTATATATAGCTTAAATTTATATTGGTTTACACTAACACTCTTGGAACAATATGTAGAGAAAGACAGACAAAAAGTAGTCACGCCATACTGTGGCTTTTAGTTGTTATTGTTGTTAGTAAAGATCACATGCGCCTGCGATCTTGTTCGCGCCTAGGCGACCTTTACTTCATGTTAGTATACTCTAGTGGCTTGTCTTGGCCTCGTTGTTGTTTTATTCATAACATAGTATTAAAGACTACCATTTAAAGTCGTCGTTTTAGCTTCGCTGTCGAGTGCCCTCTTAAACATTGGCGCTCGACTAGATTTTTTGCAATCTTAAGTTGAAAATTTGGCTTTTTCCTATTTTTAGCAAAATCACGATTTTCGCACTAAGTGTTTTCAAGGATTTAATCATAAATAAACATTCTAAAGATATTTCTGAGTAGAAAAATGCGGTAAAAACAAATTTTAAACCCACCCTGAGTTTATTTTTTTTATTTCATCTGTCCAGGGAGTGAAAACAACTTGCATCTTCGAAAAAAGTTAAATTTCGTCAATATTTCGTCGTATAAATAAATAGTTCATTATCCAGGACATTTTTCAATAGCCTTTGAATAAACGAACTTAAATTCTTGCACAACCACTGTTTTCTTCTCAAACGAGTAGCCCAAAAACTTGCTTTTGCTCATTTTAATAATTTAAAACAAAATTTTCGCTGGCGCCTGCAATTTACTGACCAGCGACAGCGAATTTCCCACCTGTTATGTGTAATAAAACAATTATTGAATTCGGTTTTTGCGATATGCAAAATTATCAAAGTCTCGGTAAGCGAAATCATGTTAGGGTTGATTGAGGACAATATCATGACAGATCAGTTTTATTGTCTTGTATCTGAATATTTCTATTCGAACTTGCGAACATTTTAAGTATATCAATACTAATTGCAGCACTGATTAGTTAATTTAGTTTAAGAAATACTTTAATTTAATACCGTGTGTACAATAGCCTTGTAATAACAGTAGAGTTTGTGGGCTCGTGGTGGCAAAGTGGGACATTTTCGTTTAAAGAAGTTGACTTGATCATCCACAAGGGTCTTGTTTTGTACAAACTTTGAGCCCATTCCTATTATTGATGGAATCGAGGCAGTGGTTGCTATACTGAAAAGTGCGTCTTTTTGACCCCGGTATTTTCCTGCGTCGTCAGGAGACTCAGACATGAGATACATAACAGGCACAATTCTTTCAAAGGATCTACACAATATAGGAGGAGTATATATAGGACCATATTTGTATTGAGAGAAGTAATTAAGTTCATTTATACATAGCATTAAGTTTACAAACAAATAGCCAAGGCTAAACCCTGTATTCTAAAAGCTCACTCACACTCAAAGAGTAGAGGCTCAATCTGAGCTTCCCTTGATTGTCAATGCTGTTTTTGAATAGCTGGAGGGTTGGTGTCGTTCCATAATATGTGACTACTCACCCCCCAGCTATTCAAAAACTGCACTGACTCTCAAGGGGAGCTCAGATTGAACCTCCACTCTTTTGAGTGTGAGCGTGAGCAAGCTTTTAGAATACAGGCATAGGTGTTTTACATGCTGCTTACCTCAGGTCATCGTCCATTTCAAAATTGGCCACCAAAATCACATTGGTCAATGGTACCTCTTTCCCGCTTCCTTTTGTTCTTTTCCCCTTAGAATCAAATGATCCAGAGAGGACAGATGTCACAGTTGAGGCATATTTGGGGTCATCCCAGCACAAAGGGTATGGTTGTCTTCTTTAGAAGTGATTGAATCACCTCCCCGGTTGCTAGCGATTCCATTTTGGATCAGAACATTTTCGCAATTTTCGTGGACTTTCCCCGAACTAGGGAAACCTATTACCATAGGAGCGGGGCATGCATCTGTAAAGAACGAAAAGAGTTAAAATATGAAGCAATATTTACCTGTGTTGTAGTCAAATCCACAACTTACAAGTCCGAGTCCTATATACATTCGAGTCTTAGCAAAATTTCAATTTCAAAATTTTCGAGTCCGAGTCTCAAATATTTCAAGACTAATCAGAGTCCAAAATGATACTCATATTTCCAGAAACCACAGGCACTTAATGAATTCTCGCAAAATCATGATGTAATCAAAGTAATATGGTGGCAAACAAATCAGACTATAGTGACGATATTCAATTTTGATATGATCAGAAAAATGATACTCATATTTCCACAAACCACAGGCACTTGATGAATTCTTGCAAAATCATGATGTAATAAAAGTAATATGGTGGCAAACAAATCAGATTATAGTGACGATATTCAATTTCGATATGATCAGACGATATTCAATTTCGAGTTTAAAACATATACACTGCGAAAAACTATATACTATATAAGGCCCTACATTACATGCAGTGCGTGTGTGTGCCTGTCTGAATAAAATATATAGAACTCTTAACTTAATGTATTGAATTCTGTAAATAGATAGATTTTTTAGAAGTTGTTGTCTCGAAAATTAAGTTTGAAAGCCGAACTGACAGAGCAATTTGTGTTGTTTTAACGCCGGGTGGCAATAGAGGCCATAATTTTAACTAAGCAATGAGTTGTCAACAAGGAAATTTAAGTGGTGGCCTCATACATGACTTGACTTAATTGCTCTTAACTAACCAAATAACCTATAAACACATGTAAATATTAAAGTTTACTCATAAAAACGTAAATATATAATAAATAAAAATAACAATATGGCACGAAAAGTACCGAACAGCAAGTGAGAGTTAACGAAAAGTTCCGAACGGGTCAGGCATGTTAATGCCTGGGTCTGCCCATGCTTGGATGATTATTATTAGAATATTCGCCCTTTGTGTGAGTATTTTAGTGAATTCGGGCGTTTGCTTCAAATCAAAATATAGTATATATGAGCAACAGGATTATTTTGGAATATACAATGCAAAGAAGTCGGTATACTATTCAGTTTTGATGTAATAATTGGCTCTTTGTATAGCAATAAGTATTGTATCATTTGCGACAGCTGACCTTTGAACTGCTGATAAATAAAAGCTTCTTATAGTGCACTATCTTGCAATTATTTAGTATTAATTGTTGACTGTCTCTTATTTTCAATGAAAAATAGCTTGTGAATTACAAATTAATAGCACATATAGTTCACTCGGTCTTTTCCACCATGGCATACTTCCCTTCAAGCATTAACTATGCTTCAACTGATATCAGCTTGAATGCGCAATGAATGTTGTTATTGGAAATATAATATCCCTTACAATAAGCGGCAGACTGTTTCATTATGGCGTGTGAAATTCATCACGTGAAAAACGTGTTCGACTTGCAGCAGGGTAATTTGACGAAATTTTGCTATGTTTGTTAGCTAAAAACATTAACAAGGGAACAAACTTTCCTGCGTTAATTTGGAAACCGTACATTTATTTGTAGATAACATTTAATGACGCGATGAACATTCGTTTGATGCCGATCATCGTAATATAGCCGCATAAAATAATGAAACGAAGCCTAAATGTAAACTTTCCGAATTTATTCAATAAACAGTGATATTATGTGTGAATGATTATCACAATTCTGCATCCTCTCAGTCACGAAATATACTGCTGCAGAGCCTCTGAATAAAAAGTATCATTTTTTGTGTTGTTTTTCGAAATATACAACACGTGATCGTTGCCATGACAACCAAGAGTAGGTCAACTTTTAGAATCTCCTTTGATAAATCATATAAAACTTGAATGGTAATAATCAAGGCCATACTTATTTTTTTATGATTTTTTGTTTATTTTCGCTAAATACACAAACTGAGACCCAGTAAAAAATTACCATAGCGTACATAATTATATACAATATTGCTGTTTTATTAATGCTGTGAAACTGTTGTCTATTAACACTAAAGTGTTTTTAGAAACTTATCATACATTACTTTGCAATTAATTAAGAAATAGATATCATATACATGTTTAGACACAAGCATTTATTGGCGTGCAGAAAATCACAAATTACGCGGGAAAATGTAAATCTCTGTGAGATCCCTGGGTACGACGTTGGCGAAATTTAAAAGAAATTACATCATCACATATCAAGGAAATTCACCAATCTCGTTACTCGAGCTTGCGATCCTTGGGAAGGAACGTGAGGCTCTGGAATAATCCGTTGCCGGAAGCCAGGAATCCTGGCTAAGATTGAACTGCGCATTCTATATCAACGGACAATCGGATTCCTCCCTGAAACGGATTACCCTGGAGCCTCATGTTCCTTCCGAGGATTGCAGGCTCGGGGAACGAGATTGGGAAATTCACATAAAGCCCTGCGACCGAGGGTGGAAAACGCAATGAAATATTATAAAACATTATAATCAACACTATTATGCAAATAACCTTGCAGCAATCAAATAACATACCTGCACTGACTCATTAAAAACATATATGTCCTCCTCTGGGTTGTGGTTGTACTCTGGATCTCGGGGATCCACAATTGCATCCTGCGAAGGTTGTCGTCCCACTGCGGTAACAGCTGTGTAAGTTTTTCCTCCTGTGATGAAGTACTGTTTGGTCATGTCTCTAAGTAGAGCTTGGATTTGAGAATTGTTAACATTCTCCCAAAACAAGCCTCCACAATCAGCTAGGGCACAATTCAACGAGCCCTTGAACTTCTTTGCCGAGTCCATTTCTTGGCATGTCAAGACACATTTTCTGTTAGAACGTGGATATAACAAGGAACGTGTCAATAATCTGAGATTGTTGTTGCCACTACATGAATATATGTAAACTTTGTTTCTAAGATTTCATTTATATTTATTAGAACTGAATAAGTTTGAATCATGTATGTATGCTTATGTTGCGTGCGTGAATATACAGAATGCAAAGCATAAGTATGTGCGAACGAGAAGCGACTGTTTATCAATTTTATATGTTTAAATTTTTACGTACTTTTATATACCATGACGAAAATTGTAAATAAGTAACACAAGCTCAAACAAAAGCTGAAAAGGGCAACATGACGCCCTCGGCACAATAATATGCATGATATTGTGATATACTGTAGAAGTGATGGTTTCATGCGTGCATGTAGTAATGTCAGCCATTCCAACAATTAGATCAAATATCGGGTATTCAAGTAAATAATATAATAAATAAAACTTACTTTGAGACAGTTTCATCTCCTTTGACCTTGTGCACGTTGAGGATGTACCAACTGCTGGTGTTTAATGCTCCAATAAACTTCACGAACATCTCAATCTCAAACCAGAAGTCCGCAACACTTTCATAAACTCCAGGTTTTATTTTTTTGTGCATACAGACCGATTCATCGGCACTTTCCTGTACACTCAACGATTTTGCAGGAGACGTCATGGTTTATATGCAAGCAGTTAACAGCAAGTTAAACGAATTGTGACTTAGTCAATACTGTAGTATAGACAGCATAAAGATATGAGAGTACGCGACTATTTATTTTTATACCACGGGCACCGTGGCAGCACTGACAAAATAAATTTGGCACACCGGTGTCAGCTTGTTCCGGTGTTAGCCTGTTTGTATCGTATGCCGCCCCACCTTCGAAGAGTGCCAAATGACTTGTAGCAGACTTTCACATTCAAGACAAGTCTGAGTACTGAAGACACTGAACTCAAGCCTGTACAATATTGAACTTTTTAAACTATTTGATTGTCTGTATTAAACATGCTCATACGAACTTAAAATCAACTATTTTTGGACGGCATAAACATTTCGGTGGTGAGATGAATATATATATTTATATATATATGACACCTCTATCATATATCCCTGCATGGTATTGGTAAGCCGGATTAAAACATGCCGCCGAAACACTGTGCAAAGATACTACGCTGCATGTTTGACAATATTATCAAAGTTTACACTACGCTACTACGCTGCATGTTTGACAATATTATCAAAGTTTTTAGCTACTACGATACTACGCTGCATGTTTGACAATATTATCAAAGTTTTTAGCTACTACGATATTACGCTACTACGCTGCATGTTTGACAATATTATCAAAGTTTGCTACTACGCTGCATGTTTGACAATATTATCAAAGTTTGCTACTATGCTGCATGTTTGACAATATTATCAAAGTTTTTAGCTGCTACGATACTACGCTACTACGCTGTATGTTTGACAATATTATCAAAGTTTTTAGCTACTACGATACTACGCTGTATGTTTGACAATATTATCAAAGTTTTTAGCTACTACGCTACTACGCTGTATGTTTGACAATATTATCAAAGTTTTTAGCTACTACAATACTACGCTGCATGTTTGATAATATTATCAAAGTTTACACTATGCTACTACGCTGCATGTTTGACAATATTATCAAAGTTTTTAGCTACTACGATATTATGCTACATGTTTGACAATATTACCAAAGTTTTTAGCTACTACCATACTACGCTACATGTTTGACAATATTATCAAAGTTTTTAGCTACTACGATACTACGCTACTACACTGTATGTTTGACAATATTACCAAAGTTTTAGCTACTACCATACTATGCTGCATGTTTGACAATATTACCAAAGTTTTAGCTACTACCATACTATGCTACTACGCTGTATGTTTGACAATATTATCAAAGTTTTTAGCTACTACGCTACTACTACGCTACTACGCTGTATGTTTGACAATATTATCAAAGTTTTTAGCTACTACGCTACTACACTGCCTACTACGCTGCATGTTTGACAATATTATCAAAGTTTTTAGCTACTACGATACTACGCTACTACGCTGTATGTTTGACAATATTATCAAAGTGACATTTAAAAACCGCTTTAGCTACTACGATACTACGCTACTACGCTGTATGTTTGACAATATTATCAAAGTGACATTTAAAAACCGCATTTAAGTCATTGTGAATTCTGAACTTTGTCCCCTGTCTGTCATGTCAAAATGTATTATATGCACGCTATACTACGGAGTAGTATGTGCGTATTTCCAAAAACGATGAGTTCTTGTCAGGAAAACATATAGAGAAATAGACAATACATATGCAAACTGGAATGTCTAAAGTGTTAACCAGAATTGCTGGTAAAACCTCGCCTACCATTTTTGTCATAAATACAGCACATTGATATACTGTATATTTAAGATTAATCTTGTGCACTGAACATGTCAACATGATAGATTTATTCACTTTTTTAAATTATGTTACTTTGGTATACAATAACCATGTGATATAACATGGACGTAAATGGAAATAAAAAGCAATGTTTCCAACATTTTGCTAATTAATAAGATAACTGGAATAAAGTAATTTATCATTTTATACTATGTATAACCGCTGACCACCGTTTTTCGAGCTTTGGCGCACATTTTTCAAGCGATTTTTATCTTCCGCACACACTTTCCAAAGAATGAAGTCTGGCCAAGGCACACAATGTCAACATTAGCCAACTCAAACAAGCTTGTTGATTCTGGAAAAGTCCTTCAATGTTCCCTTCGTCTCATAAACACCTGAAATGTTATGAATCTGGCTAAAGTTGCATCCTGAGAAGTTCATGCTTGGTGCCAGTGTGTATGGAACGGTTGAGTGTTCATGTTGTGGTGACAGATGTCTGGAAATCAAGTGTCCATTTTCGCACAGTGAGAAGACTGTTGAAGAGTATGTTCAACAACCTTGATTCTTGTTTAGACAATTCCCTTTCAACAGATACCAAGTACCGATTAAAGCCTGGGCATAAATATTACATGCAGGTTCAACATCAATATTAATTACTGGTTCTTCATCTGCTGATTTTGTGTTGTATGTGCCAAAGGAATCCTGCACTTAAGTGTAACAAAAGAAACCAGTTATTCTGAAGTTTCTGTACCCCTTATAGTAGATTTCTTCCAACATCACCTGCTGCCTGAATTACTTGGTCAGGACATATTAAAAAGTATATTTGCAAGGAAATCCTACATGAAATTGTAAAAAATTTAACAAACATCATCGGTAATAAAAAAGTGCAAAAGAAGTTTGATAGTTTAGCATCTGGTGTCACTTCCAGCACACTGTGCATCTGCCAGCAAAGAAATCAAAGAAGACCTGACAGACTATAAATAACCAAATTTAACACTAATAGGACCAAACTACATAACATATCAGGATACTGATTGTAATGGTATTGTTATCAGACTTGCGGATCTAGTAATCATAATGTGGGCATTGCAATAAGTATATGTGTAACTGCATTTCTTACAATTCAAGATACGCAATACAGGGGTGGATTTTATATGGAGGGGGGTGCAACAGGGCTAAGCACCGCTGTTGGCCTTGGTAAAAAAAAATAGAATTCAGAAATATGGCACAATTTCCAAGGTTTTTCCTTTTTTGAACAATTTACAATTTTTTATTGAAGTTGCGCACGTCATATAGATTATTTACAAAAGTGAAGAGTAATAAGTTTATAGTGAGTAGTGGATATAAATTGGAGTTAATAATTCATTATGTTGTGCGCAGTGGACAAAGTAGTATAGTGCTTTCGAGTTGTCCACTGCCTACGATTTGCTACTAATGAGAATGGAACGGCGCTAGAACGAATTCACAACTGTATATACTCTATAATTACATTTGAGTTAATAGGAGCAATTGCTTATAGTGTTTCTTAAACAGATAGGATGAGCTAGATTTTTTTATTGTGTAATCTACTGATTCCCATATTTTAGATGAAGCGAATTGAAATGTAAATTTTCCATAATTTGTTCTTACTTTTGGTCTGCTAAAGTTTTCTTTTGAAGCAAACCTCATATTATAGGTGTGCGACGCGGAAGCTGACGTTACGTATGTAGAAAATATATTAGGCACATTACTTGGTTCATTTAAAATTTTGTAAGTGAAATTAACTATTTTAAGCTTGAAGACATTATCTAATTTTAGGATTCCCAAAAGGAGTGTTATGGGTGTACTCAGGAGCCTGGGACATAATTGCCCCTTGAAATGAACACAGACACCCCGAACTACAATGTTTATGTTAGGACTTGATATTCGTAAAAAAACACTATAGAACGTATTGTTATCATCTGGATTTATGAAATAAAAAAGCTTTTACTTGTTTATACATAACATAACATGGTACCAGGAGTGAATTAAGCAGTTATTTATCGATTGGAACCGACAACATTGATGGCATCTCAGGAGGTTAAAGTAATACAAATTCCGGTGAATTTGCCCATGCCACCGCAGCTGGCCATGACAGGTAATCTGGCAACAAATTGGAAAAGGTTTTATCATGCGTGGAACAACTACGAAATAGCAGCACGTCTGCGAGATCCGAATAACCCTAGTACAAATAAAGAACTAAGAACAGCAACTCTGTTGACATGCATTGGAGCTGATGCTCTTGATGTGTTTGACGGACTGGACTTCGCGAATGAAGACGAGAGAAAGGACATCGATGTTGTCGTAAGCAAGTTGGAAAAGTATGGTATTGGAGAGACAAATGAGACGTACGGATGGTATTGTTTTAATAAAAGAGATCAAGAGTCACACGAAACGGTTGATGCTTACTTTGCAGCCCTTCGTACTTTAGCCAAGACGTGCAACTTTGGTAATTTGGAAGACAACTTGATAAGAGATCGTATTGTCATTGGTATTAAGGACAACGCCACACAAAATAAATTATTGCAAGTCTCAAAGCTTACTCTGCAACAAAGTATAGATATAGTTCTGTCTTGTGAAAAGACTGCGAAGCAACTCGAATTGATGAAAGCTGAAGGTGAGCAAGTGTTGGCTGTTGGAAAAGAACAGTACAAAGAGCAAAGGAAGCGAGTTGAGAAAAGAGATTAAGAAGTTGTGGAGCAAAATTGTGACTTCCAATTTATGTTGCTGTGGTTTATCATCCTCCTAACTTTGATTATTTGGCATCAGACTTAGTGGATGGCTTAATTGACGGCTGCGAATATATCTTGTCCACTAACCCAAATGCAAAGATTATCATAGTGGGAGATATAAACCAACTTGACATAAATGATTTAATGAGACAGCAATCGTTAACCCAAGTGGTAAAAAAGCCTACTAGAGGTGAAAACATTTTGGATGTATTCCTGATGAACTCACCCTTATTATTTAAGGAACCAATTCTAATAACAAGTCTTGTAAGATCCGATCACAAAGCTGTACTAATTTTCCCCAGATCTGTTGTGAAACCTATTAGGAACACTGTGTATATTAGAGATACCAGAGAGCAACACAAAGTGAAGATGGAACTTAAATTGAAACATAACGATTGGAATATTAACATTGAAAATTGTCAAGATGTATCTAGTATAGTTCATGATTTGAATGATAACCTTTGGTCAATGTTTGATGAAAGTTTCCCTTGCATAAAAGTAAGAGTCTCTTCATCAATCTCCATCTTCTTAAAATTAGAAACAAGAGTATCAGGAATGGCTCAGCAGATTATATACTTCAAAAACGCATAAATGAACTTATCCGTACTAACCAACGTAATGCTGTTAATAATGAAAACCAGAAACAAAGCATGGGAACTAGAGCATGGTGGAATACTGTCAATCAGATTACAGGCAAGAGCTATCATACCTCAGTTGGTTCTATAATTGATCCTGATACATTAAATCTATATTTCCAAGACACAAATTTAGACCAGCAATATTCAATGCCAGAGTTGATGTCCATCCCTGAGGACACAGTAGTTCCAACTATAGATGAAGAAACTGTTTTACAATTTTTATTAAAGCAAAAACGCACTGCCTCTGGGCCTGATAAATTTCCTCATTGGTTCTGGCGAGACTTTGCCTGTTACCTTGCACCTGTTATAACCAAAGTGTTTAACTGTTCATTGAAGAATCAAGTGGTACCCATCTCATGGAAATTAGCTGATTTAACGCCTATTCCAAAACAGTCACCGGTTACAACTTGTAACCAACTACGACCTATTTCGATTACTGATATCATCATGCGACTTTTTGAAAAGATTGTCTATAAGAGCGAATTAGCAAGCACGTTTGAATCTATAATCGGTTCCAACCAGTTTGCGTATAAGAAAAATCATAATTCTTCCATGGCTCTTGTTAAATGCTATCATAAATGGACACAATGGCTTGATAAAGATGCAGACTTTGTCCGCGTTTTCTCATTTGATTTTAGCAAGACATTTGACTCAGTATCTCATAATATTCTATGTAATAAGTTGAAATCACTTAATATTAATCTGTACATTGTCAACTGGACTATAAATTTTCTAAGCGGCAGACAACAAAGAGTGATTGTGGATGGTGTTACTACACAATTTTTGCCAATTAACCAAGGCGTGCCACAGGGAACAGTTTTGGGACCTATCCTGTTTTCCCTTATGATCAATGACTTAAAAGCAGTTGATCCAGAAAGAAATATTTTAATAAAATTTGCTGACGACATGAATCTCGGTGTTCCAGTTAGAGGTGATCAAGATCCCAGTACTGAAGAAGTGGACAACATTATAAATTGGTAAACAGAAAAGCGGATGAAATTAAACTTTTCAAAAACCTGGGAAATGGTTGTAAGAGGCAAGACACCTTACCTTGTGCTTTCGATGATTGCATATCAGGAATTGAACGTAAAGATTCGCTTAAATTGTTGGGGGTTATCTTTAACGAAAATCCCTGTAATTGGGATCTTCAAATTGACAACATTTTACGTAAGGCCAATAGTAGACTGTATATTCTTAGAATTTGTCGATATTACGGATACCCTAAGGATCAGCTTTGCATGATATTTCATAGTTTGATGTCATTGTTCCTATATGGAATTGAAATTTGGGGAAGTGCTTTCCAGGATAAATACCTAAGTCGTATAGATCGCTTTTGTAAAAGAGCTTTCAAGTTTGGTTACACTACAAAAAAGATTAATATGTCAGAAATAGTTGCAGATAGAGATCACAAGCTGTGGAACTGTATAATAAACAATCCGGAACATTCCTTGTATGAATTACTGCCTTCGAAGTGGAAAAGAGTGTTACATAAACGGGGACATGATTTCATTCTGCCTAAGGTCCGAACAGAACGATTTAAGAAAACATTCATAAATAGATGTCTTTTTAACTTTGTATAGAACTGCATACACTTTTCATCTTTTAATATTTTTAATACTATCTAGTCCATTGTTGTACAAAATTATCTATGTAAGCTCGCACGGTTGTTGCGCAGTATTTTCTAATAAAGACTTAATCAATCAATCAATCAATAATCAAGTGTAAATTTTGCAACAAATCTCATCCCAGAGATAAGTTCAAATGCCCAGCCTGGGGCAAATCATGTTCATTGTGTAAAAGAAAGAATAATTTTGCAGCCGTATGTAATGCTCAACGAAGACCATTTAGAACGAAAGTCGGTATCGGGCGTCAACGATGATACAGACTCATCGGAGGGAGAATATATAGCTCTGGTGGAGACCAAAGAAGAGGTAGACACCTACAAACCAAGTGCCCCCTTGATGATTAACAAAAACCTAGAAAGTTTTCAACTTGACAGTGGAGCCACAGTAAATGTATTATCTAAAAGGACACTGGCAGGTTGTTTTTGAAAGCCTATTGAGAAGAAGCTGGTGAAAACAAACACAACCCTTGTAATGTACAATGGGTCCGAAGTGAAGCCTATTGGAAAGACAAGGATTCAAGTTATTAATCCTAAGAATAACAAGAAATACAGTGTAGAGTTTATGGTTGTGGAAGAGAATTGCAAGTCCATACTCGAGGCTAAAGCTAGTCAACTCATGAACTTACTTGCAGTTAACAAAGAGAACATTTTTACTACTGAGTCAAATGTCAAAGATGTACCCAAGTTTATCACCAAACGGCATCTCATTGAGGAGTATCCAGCAGTGTTCCAGGGTCAAGGAACTTTTCCGGGCACATTGCATCTGGAGATTGATGAATCCATCTCCCCAGTCCAGCTCCCAACACAAAGGATTCCACAGGCTGTGAAAGATAAAGTCAAAGCAGAGCTCAACCGACTAGTTGATGTGAACGTCATAGCTCCTGTAGATACACCGACGACCTGGATATCGGCTATTGTGGTTACAGTCAAGAAGAATGGTGACATCTGATTGTGTATTGACCCAAAGCCATTAAATAAGGCTCTCAAGCGTAACCATTACCCTTCACCCACCATTGACGATATCCTAATGGATTTGGCCCAGGCTTGCTGTTTCTCAGTCCTTGATGCCAAGAACGGGTTTTGGCATGTCCCGTCTTGATGAGCCCAGTTCCTATGCAACAACTTTTGGCACTCTGTGGGGTCGGTACCAGTGGCCTCTGGCACTCTGTGGGGTCGGTACCGCATGCCCTTTGGCATATCATCCACCCGAAGAGTTTCAATGTTGTGTGAATGACATCTTGTTGGGTCTCCCTGGAATCAAAGTCATTGCAGATGACATTCTTGTTTATGACAGTGGTGCAACCGATAAAGAAGCTTATCTAGACCATGACAAGAACTTCAACTCAAAGAGGTAAGCTACATGGGCCATCGTATTACATCGAATGGACTAAAGATTGACCCAGAGAAAACAAAGGCCATCCGAGACATGCCAGTCCCCACAGATAAGCTGGGAGTGCAGCGATTGCTTGGCATGGTGAACTACGTCCAGAAGTTTGCTCCTAAGCTAGCTGAAATTACTACACCTCTATGTGATCTGATCAAGAAAGGAAATTAATTCATATGGGAGGGACATGTACATGGGAAAGCGTTGGATGAAATCCGGCAGATCCTCTCAGAACCACCAGTACTGTGGTTCTTTGATCCCAATGTAATGCCAGTCCTGCAGTGTGATGCGTCCATGAATGGTCTTGGAGCATGCCTTTTACAAAACAATCAACCAGTGGCATATGCATCAAGGTCTCTAACACCAACTGAAGTGCAGTACGCTCAGATCAAGAAAGAGATGATGGCCATCGTGTTTGGGATGGAAAGATTCGAAAGTTATCTGTATGGTCGAAACGTAAAAGTGGAATCAGATCACAAACCACTAGAGTCTATTTTGAAGAAAAGCCTACTAAGTGCACCAAAACGTTTACAAAAAATGATGCTACGACTCCAGAAGTTTGAGCTCGAAGTTGTGTACAAGAAGGGGCCACTTATGTTTATGGCAGATACACTAAGTCGAGCAACTCCCCACCAGCCTAATGCCAAAGGACCAGGAGAGACAGAAGAAGTAATGATTATGCATGACACAAGATCAGCAACAGAAAGAGAAGTAGAGCAAATTGATATGTTGCAGAACCTAGCGGTAAGAGAAACTACTTTAGTCCAAATTAAAGAGCACACAGAGGCAGACAGCCACCTGCAGGCGTTGGTTTGAATTGTGAAAGAAGGGTGGCCAAGTACACTAGCTGAAGTTTCTCCAGAATTACGAGTTTATCACCCGTTTCACGATGAGTTGACAGTACAGAATGGAGTTATTTTTAAAGGAGAGCGGTTGATTGTGCCAGAAGGATTGAGAACAGAAATGAAAGAAAAATTTCACTACAACCATGGCGGGGTACAGGCTACACTTTATAATTATTATAATTAAAACTTTATTTACACACGGTATTCTCATCAGGATTTAACATGCAACAAACTAAATTAGATAAATTACAAAAGTAGAACCACGCTAAATAGAAAATATAATACCTGCTTTTCATGAGCGTCGTGTACTAAGCTAATATAACAATATATACAAAGAAAGTTAAAATAATTTGGGCACAGCCCGATCAGAAATTTATCAAGTTAGTTGCTTGCCGTAGCCCAATCGGAAGACTGTTCCACAGCACCGCACCACTATAGCTAAAGCTATTCTTCAGATAGATTGTGCGAGGCTTGGGAACAGCTAGTTTGTTCTCAGTGTTTCTCAGCAAATAAGGATTAACACTGTCACGGTTTACAAACATGGAATGCATGTAATTAATGATTTATAGACCATGACAGCTTTTTTAAATTGGTGCTGGGATGATAATTTTTTCCAGCCAAGTTTCTCAATTAAAACATCAGCATTAGTGTCATAACTGGAGAATGTTAGTACTCTCGCTGCACGATTTTGCAGTTTTTGAAGTTTTTCAGCTAGGTTTTTGTTGCAATTGTCCCAAACTGTGCAACAGTAATTGAAATATGACTGAACCAAGGAATTAAAAATGAATTGCAATGTTGTGACTGGGACAAATGATCGAACACGTTTTAAAGCGCCAATACCAGAAGCAATCTTTTTTGTTAATTCATTAATTTGTATATTCCAAGATATCAAGGTACACTCCGAGAGACTTTGCTTGTAAAACCTTGTCAATAGGAATCCCGTCTATTTCTAAACATGGAACTGATCGAAATGTGGCTATTCTTTGTCGTGAGCCAATTAGCATAAATTCAGTTTTGGATTGATTTAAAGTAAGCCTATTGGCGATAAGCCATTTGTTCACATTTGCAAGGTCATGATTAAGGTGATAATTTATGTCGTCAATATTGTTACTTGCAAATGTTAAATTAGTATCATCCGCGTACATTCGTGCCTGGGAGTGCTCAAGGCAATTTGGTAAGTCATTTATATACAGTAAAAATAACAATGGTCCTAAAATAGTCCCCTGTGGAATACCACAGAGTAACGTACGATTGTTAGAAAGGTGACCATTAACATAGCATTTTTGACTGCCGTCACTTAGATAAGACTTAAACCAATTACCCACAGCACCCCCAAGACCATACACATTCAGTAAAATTCCATGCTTCACTGTGTCAAACGCTTTCTTAAGATCTAGGAAAACTACAGCATTAACTCGGCCTTGGTCAATGTTGTATGCCCAGTTATTGGTGGACTCAAGAAGCACGGTGACAGTTGAATGTAGACATCGAAACCCTGACTAGCTGTTACATAGTAAATTGTTGTCAATAAGAAAGGCATAGATTTGATCATAAATAATTTGCTCAAAAACCTTCGCTACAACAGGGATTATCGAAATTGGGCGATAATTATTCAAGTCCCTACGCTCACCATGTTTAAATAATGGAATGACTTTTGAGCATTTCCATTCATCAGGAAAGATACCGGTATTAATAGAGCAGTTGAAAATTACGGTAAGAACTGTAGTGACTGACAATGACCGCTGACCACATGGACTGTGTTATGGGAAAAAGGACATGTGTGAGGAAAATGATCGAACAGACTAGAAAGTTATTGTAAAGTTTATATTCACGTTATGTTTCATTATGTTCTATGCATGAAATAGAAGACACAACAACGGCGTAGTCGGCAGAGCCCGCCTCCGTAATCATTCTTCAAGCAATTTGATATCCTCAACTGACATTCTCGAACAGAAACAAACTATTTTTGTCGCATCAAAGTCAAGATAATTTCGCAATGGATTTCGCTACCCCAGCAAAGTTCGACGTGTACGACGAGCCAAACAACGTGGCTCATCGCTGGGAAAGGTACGTGAAATCAGTCAAAATCTATCTCGCTGCAAAAGGGATAAACGCTGCTCCACGACAAAGAGCAATCTTACTTCACTGTGCAGGCAGCGACGTTCAAGACATTGCTGAGAATAACATTACGGACACGGGAACAGACTTTGCAACTTTAACAAGGAAACTCACCGAATATTTCGCAGCCCAAAACAATGTCGTCTTCGAAGGATACCAATTTCGCCAATGTACACAACTAGAGGGCGAAAAAGTCGATTCTTGGCACACCAGACTTCGCATTAAAGCCCGAATGTGTGAATATGACAACCAAACTGATAGTAAAATCCAAGATCAAATTGTCGCTTGTTGTTCTTCCACTAAACTCAGGCGTAAACTGTTGGAAACTCCAAACATATCCTTGCAAGTGGCACTAAAGACCGCCCCATTCACTCGAAGCCACTGAAATGCACGCTAAAGCCATCGAAAAAAGCGAGATAAGCGAAAATAACAACCCAGAAAGCAGCTCCGATGAACTCTCGAGTCTTCGTCAACACCGGAAGCCGAGCGACAAACGCAAAAAGGAACCGGACTGGGTCGAGCGCGCCCGGAAACAGGAACAACAACAAACTCGGAAATCACCGTCACATGAGACATGCTACCGTTGTGGCGAACTAGGACATCACATATGTGATAAAGCCCGAGGCAAGACATGTAGTCGTTGCGGAAAGAGAAATCACTTCGCAAAGGCATGCCGAAGCACCCGGGGGACCCCCACCCCGATATCAACCAAAACAATGCTAGAATGTCTCTCCTACTCAATGGTTTCCCCGCACATTGCTCATTGACTCGGGAGCCAGCGTCAACGTGCTCCCCTTACATGTATACCAGAAAGTCAAAGAACTGGGTTCCAAGCCGGAGCCTACATCCACATGTATCTACCCATACGGCAGCAGCCAACCTCTCAAGATTTTGGGTGTGTGTCACATCACTGTGGATGCATTTGGCAAAAAGTCCTCAGTAGAATTTGTCATTGTCAACCATAAGGGCACCACCATCCTGGGCAGAGACACGTCCATGGAAATGGGCATTCTTCATGTGGGACCACCCAATCACCAGATGCACGGTCTGCACAGCCTAGCGTCTGAGCAGGAGAACACTGCAACCAAAATCCACACAGATGCAGCAGCGTCCAAAGTCACACCAGATCCTCGTCACAGTCCCTCTCCCACAACTGAACAACAAAATCCTATCCCTGAACCAGAATCATTGCCCACGTTGTATCGCAAGGTCTTCGAGGGACTTGGCCGTGCCAAAGGGGTTGAAGTCGAAATACGTATGAAAAAAGATACCACCCCTGTTGTGCACCCCCTTTCACGCGTGTCAGTTCACTTACGAGAGGCGCTGAATAAAGAGCTTGACATCCAAGAGTCACTTGGCATCATTGAGCAGTAGAAGGCCCAACACCTTGGGTGTCACGTATCGTGGTCATCCAGAAGTCTACGCCAGGCGAGGTTCGGATCACACAGGACTGGCGCGACGTCAACGCACACGTCGAGTGAGAGATCCAGCCCATACCCACATTTGAAGAAGCCACAGATGAAATGGGTGGTTCTACCATCTGGTCAAAGCTGGACATGTTCAAGAGTTTCCACCAAATTGCATTGCATCCAAACTCCAGAAAGTACGCTACCTTTTCCACACCAAGGGGTCTCCGCAGATGTACCACTCTGGTAATGGGATTCACCAACATTTCAGAAATCCTTCAACGAGTAATGAGCATGGTATTGTCAGGTATGCCCGGTGTAGGATGGATTCACGATGACATAACCATCTATGGTCGCACGGTACGAGAGCACAACGAGCGTCTTGCCGCATGCCTTCACCGACTGCAGCAATATAACATCACCCTCAACAAGTCAAAGTGCATTTTTGGGGTCGACAAAGTCACTTTCATGGCCATGCAGCTATCCTCCAAGGGGCATCCAACCTTCTCAACAGAAAGTTGACGCAGTTAAGTACTTTAAAACCCCCAGCAACGTATCCGAAGTGAAGAGCTTTCTCGGTCTCATCAACTTTCTCGCTCGATTGACGCCCAACCTTGCCACGGAAGCGGAACCCCTCTGACGCCTCACACGCTCAGGTAATAAGTGGATCTGGGGACCAGATCAGCAGAAATCCTTCCAAGGCCTGAAGAACAGCATCTCGCAGGCCTCATGCCTTGTCTTCTTCGACAAAGATCGTAAAACTGAGTTTCGAGTAGACGCCTCGCCTGTGGGACTGGGAGCCATTCTGTGTCAAATCCAGGGAGATGGAACTTTGCGACCAGTTGCCTATGCTAGCCGGTCGCTAAGCGATGTCGAGCGACGCTACAGCCAGATCGAAAGGGAAACACTCACCGTCAAATTTGGCTGTTTGCGGTTCGACCACTATCTCAGCGGTGACCCAGATTTCACCATCATAACCGACCACAAGCCACTGCTTGGTCTCTACAAGCCCGGGTCCCGACCTTCTCCACGCATCGAGCATTGGGCGCTGCGCATTCAACATCTCAATTTACGAATTCGTTACGAACCGGGTCCAAAGAACGCAGCCGATGTATTTTCACGACAGCCGACTCCACCCTGAGCTAACGTCAATCCCAGCGAACACGCAGATACCAGAATGATTAATGCCATCACCACAGCGTCACTGCCACGAGCCTGCACCATTGAACAAGTAAAAGAAGCCACAGCGAAGGACGCGAAGCTTCAAACAGTCCTCAAGTCTCTCCAGTCAGGCACAAAGACCTTGGTCTCTTTTTTAGCCATCGAAACGAATTTTCCTTCTCTGATGGGGTCTTGCTCAGAAATAACCACATAGTTATCCCTCTGTCCCTACAACAAAGAGTTCTCGAGCTTGCTCACCAGGGGCACCAAGGCGTAGCCAAGACAAAAGCCCATTTGCATACTAAGGTATGGTGGCCGGGAATGTCAACGGAGGCAGAAACATTCGTGAAATGGTGCCAGCCTTGTCTTGTAGCGACTGAGCCAACAAAACCTAGTTTCACCCCACTGAAACCCACCACCCTCCCAAAAGCAGTCTGGCTATTGATAGGGATGGATTTCGTAGGCCCATTTCCCACCGGAGAAAACCTGTTGGTGCTAGTCGACTATTATAGTCGATATTCTGAAGTAGAAATCATGAAGCATATCATGACTGCCGCCCTGGAACCGCGCCTTCATCGAATTTTTGCATTCTACGGAGTACCTCAGGAAATTGTCATGGACAATGCCAAAAGTTTCCGGTCATCCAGGTTCTCTAACCTTATGAGAGAATTTGGTATCAAGCACAAAAAAATAACTCCCCGGTATCCATGTGTGAATGGCGAAGCAGAACGGCTCAACTGCAGTATCAACAAAGTGGTCAAAACCACAATAGCTGAGTCACAGGACTGGCGTAAGGCCATCAACGCTTGGCTGTTGGCTTATCGTACCACGCCCCATACAGTCACCGGTCAGCCACCAGCAGCAATGCTGTTCGGACGAAACGTCAACGACAAGCTTCCATCACTACAGCTGTCAGCGCCCATAAACATCAACCGTAGGTCATATCGACAGCACGACGCCAACAACAAGCAAAAGGGGAAGTGCTACCATGACATTAAGAAGAAAATGCAGCCCAGCTCAATTAAAGTCGGCAATCAGGTCCTTATCCGTTCGGAAAAGAAAGGCAAAGTGGCGTGCCAATACGTTTCGTGTCACCGCCGTCAAGGGCGACTCCATCCTAATCAACGATGGAAATCACCGCCTCATGCGCCACTCTACGGCTGTTAAGAAAGTGCCAATAACCGTTACAACTGCCCCAGATGTTGCAACAACACCTCCAGAAACATTTGTTACTCAACGACCTTGTCGCTCTATAAAACGGCAACCAGACTATTACGGTTATAGTTCTACCGCATGATAGGTTTCTAATCCATGAAGGGGAGAACTGTAGTGACTGACAATGACTGCTGACCACATGGACTGTGTTTTGGGAAAAAGGACATGTGTGAGGAAAACGATCGAACAGACTAGAAAGTTATTGTAAAGTTTATATTCACGTTATGTTTCATTATTATGTTCTATGCATGAAATAAAAGACACAACAAGAACCATTTAGTTTAATCTCTTTTACATGTGAATTATTTTGTTTTCTTGAGGTTAATTCATTAATAATACCCCAAGTTTTTTTCACATTACTCTCGTTTTCATGAAAAGCATTCATATAATGGGCTTTCTTCGCAAATTTAATTTCATTGTTCACAGAGTTGCGAGCTTTCTTAAAAGCAGCCCAATCATAAATATATTTAGATCGACTAGCCTTGATTTTTAAAATATCTCTTTCATGCATATGTCTTTTTAACTCAGGCGTGACCCAGGGCGACGTAGAAAGTCTTACCCACCTTGTCCGTAAAGGAGCATGCATTTCCACTACGTTATTAAAGGTCGTTTTCCACACACGCCACATATCATTCGGATTATTATACGCCCTTATAACGTCCCAATTCTGTGAAAAAATATCACTTCGAAAACTTTCAGAGTTAAAATTTTTAAATTTTCGATAATTTACCGTAGAATGACCTTTATTGTGTAGACCGGTTGAAAGCTTATGGAATGCATATATGAAGCTGTGATCACTAATACCGACATGAGAAACACCAGAGCAAACAATTTTATCTGGTGTATTGGTGAATATATGATCAATCATAATTGAGGAAGTTTCAGTAATTCGAGTCGGTTCACTTTCAATTGATGTAAACCATAGAGCTCAGTGATGCCTATTAATGATCTCGAATTACTCTCTAAATCAGGCGACCCGAGATCACAATTTAGGTCACCCAATAAATAGTACTTAACATTTTCAGCATCAAGCATGTCAATAAATGTCTCAAAATAATAAAATTTATCAACATTCGAATTTGGTGGCCTGTACCATGTCGCAACGAGAAATGGCTTAGAATTTGGTTTTTGAATTTGAATACATAGATTTAATAAATCATCAATAGACATGTCTCTACACTGTATGAAATTTATGCTGGAGTGTACATAAAAACAAACACCTCCATACGTTTTTCCATCTGCACTTCTAAATGCCCTGTCACGACGTATGATTTTGTATCCAGGTATATATACATTATCGCTTATTGTAGAATTAAGCCATGTCTCATTTATTGTTAGGACAACAATCGGGCTAGTAGCAAGCAAAACTCGCAGCTCATAAATATGATTTACTAGGCTTCTCACATTAAGTGCCGCGAGCTTAAACCCGCGCGAGGTAGGAATAACGGACTGAGTAGGATAAAGCCAATCTGAAATAGTTTTTGCAAGACCTAGTAAGTTTTGTTGTAAAGCTAAACTACCTTGTCTATTTAAATGAAGACCCCTCATATTTAAGTGACTTGGATTCATATTTGAATTACTTAAAAAGGGAATTCTATTGCGACTACAATAGCTTTTAAGAATATTATTAGTTTGAATACTTTAGCAGCTAGGTCATTATTGTAATTTCTTACCAGAATAGCTGAAATGCCAACGGCTGTACATGGTGAATCTTCTTTTATTTGTGTTACAATGTTGACAATGGAGTCTGCTATTATTTTCGGCGTAGAATTGTTCCGACGTGTAAGATCATCTTGTCCGGTGACCTTCTTGTCAATGGCTTGACAAAATCCTCCATATCTGAGACTGTTGCTCCAGGGAACTGCTTTACAATAAAATGGTGATTAGGATTGTCAGCACTCAGTTTCGGACCAATAGTATTTTTAACAATTGAGTCCCCTGCAATAACAACTGTTTTCTTGCCTTGCCCTGTTGATTTAGAACTAGAGGTGTTCACAATACCACCAGAAGTATCTACATCTGCAGTTTGTTGGCTGGAATTTTGTGTTGGAGGTTTGGACTTAGATTTCTTTCCCTTCTTTTTACGATTTTTCCCAGTACTAGCTTCGGTGTTAACTCTTTTGCATCACAACCCAGTCTCATCGATCTCGAGAGATCGACGGCTTCGAAATTTCATACCTTCGGTTTAGTGCGTGCTATGAAGACAGAAATACCACCATTCGATTCAGAAATAAAAGATCAACTAGTTCCAAACGATAGTTATAGCCATTATTAACATTGTAGCGATTTATCGGCCTTTGAAAGTCCAACACGATCATATTGTATCAAATTACGCAATTGTCTGAACAAAAATATAGACTAGCCATACCTTTCGCCGAAAGTAACTTCGGCCCCTTCGAACATATCGTCTTTGTAATAGGCTTGTTAGAATTCCCATTAAAACACTATTTAGAGTGTTATTTGCAAGCCTGTATCTTCAAATCTGTATCTTTTATCAATATATTTCCATTTCTTGTCCGACTGTGAGCTCGAAGTGAGTTAATCCCAACCGGAAATACGACTGAAAACCGTCAAAACAATGCGACGCTTATATCGTATGACCCTGGAAAGGCCAGAAATGGATTCGCAAGGTCAAATTGCACCTACACGCGTGAGTTTGACGTCATCCCGGCTACAGGAGCTTCTTATTGGCCAATTATTGCGCAATGTACTCAAGTGCGAGTAAAACCCGACATCTTGAAAAATTCAAAATAAATATTTCTAGTCGGCGTATACATACAAAACTTTCTACACGAAAGCGCTTGAATACAAAGAGTATTTTACACATATAGCCGTTCAGCAAATGTCGAAAAGTTCAAGGGGTATTCAAGATGTTGTGTATATGAAATTTAGAATCTTTGGCCAAGCGGTGAGTAAATATATGATTGTTTTGGTTTGTGTAATGTTCAGACGGCACTTGACCCCCCGTTCGAAAGGTTATTTGGTGAGGATTTCAATGGTGGGTTTTATTTAAAAGGGGGGTCAATACTCGCCGAGATATTTATACTAGAACGATTGGGTCGTAATATGATGCGAATGCGTGTGACCGAAAAGAGTCAAGATGCTTATCGTTTGCGGGCTGATTAGATGAAGGTTTTGGTTGAGTGCTTCACTTCCCTCTATTGTTTCGCAAACCAATTCCACATTATTCTCGCCGTCATTTTCCACAATTGTTTTCGTGCACGTTTGTTGGCAGTCATTTTGTATTAATTTAAGAGCTGTCAACAGGCTGCTCTTTTCGCTTTCCAGATTCTTGTTTGCCATTTTCAAATCAGATATAATGTAAGACATATCCATGTTTTGTTCCCTGAGTTCGTCGTTCTTTCTAATTAGCACAAGCTTATCTTCCTTTAGATCATTGACTACGTTTTCTAAGACCAAAATAGAGTAGGGTTTGTTCTCTTTAATGTTGTTTATCTTGACGCTGAGATTTTGTAATTTGTTTGTCACGTTTTTAGAAAATCTGTCAAGTTTCGAATTCAGTCGACTAATCTCAGCGGAGTCGCGATTACAGCTGGCACTACTTCCCAAGGGATTATGCCTATTTGTTGATTTTGTTTACAGATTGCCAGACTTTGTCACCGAATATAGACCGATGGACTCTTCATGTAAATTTTTTGACTTCATGTTCAATTCATCGTGCTTTGTACTGGTTTCGGAATCTATACTGGCTTGTTTTTCATCTTGGTTTTTCAATTCCTTTGCAATATCACATTGATCACTGAACGATTCTTCAAAAGTATCATCTCTGACATCGTCAGCTAGCAAACTTTCAATCGACCGTCCTAGATCAAGATCAGCAGGATTATCGATTTCCGAAGCATTGTCCAGGTCTTGCTTTAAAAATGAATGTATTTGTTACATCAAGTCACTGCCCTTCTCACCGTCGAAATGAATATTCTGGCTTTTTGTTAGCCAAGTAACTGATAACAACTTGCTGTCAAATAGCCATTTACCGCCACTGGGCGAGCGCCATTTAGTTGTTTCGGCAGTTTCTTCGTCAATCTCTGTGAGGACAAACGCTTTCAGAGTTTCGAACGATCCAGTCCAAATCAGCTTGCTCCTTTTAATATTAAAATAACTGTACAAGATGTTCGAAACGGTTGAGGAAGCCCCCATCATATTCATGTTTCAAGGTCTATCCAGAGCACAAGAATACACGTCTGCTCACTATGACTGTCTGGATTTGATTGCACAATAGTTATGGATTTTTTAATTTCCTCATTCATTACTATTTCAATTTCACTAACTGATTTGCCCGAGTAAAACACATTTGTGTCATGAGCAAATATTTGGAAGCATAGCTTTTTTGAACAGTTGGGCATATCATTTATATACAGCTGTAAAGGATCGGACTTTGAAAGCGGCTGAGTTTACTGAACCGTCCCGATAAACTCGGCGAAACAAACCAACAACAATGCATAGACCTTTCGTGGTCTATGTCACAAACGCATAGACTCTTCGTGGTCTATAGTCTTCCTGTATGTTAAACGTATATTTATCCAGGACAGTACGTAAAAACTAAAATAACAATAATTACAAGTCATCAATCTATCTACTTCGCTATACATTACAATTATAAATTACTACAGTATATTATTATATAAACGTACCTCTGTCCCCGCAGATCCCCTTTTATGAACTCTTTGTTAATAACTCTCGTTTATATCACCGTTCGATCTCGGTGCGCTCTAACTATAACTACACAATTCAAAATTCTACCTACTAATCTTTTTTGGGTTAATTATTTATTCATGCATATCTTATCATAAACTATTTAGAATAATTAAACTAATTAGAAGTCAATTCTTAACATGGCTCCTCTAAATTGTATAGCAATTTAACTATTTAAAATTAAAACTTATCGTTTATTGACGTCAACAGTTTACCACTCGTCATTATGATCCTGGCTTTACACATGGCTCCTTGTCGGGGACTCCCCGGTCTTCATACTCATCTCTGGACAGGAGGAGAACCAATTTCTGAACAGGTCGATCTAAATAGGAAATAGGTCGTTTTCGTCTTCCTTGGTCATCTAAAGTACTGTCAGCTAAGGCGATTTTGACCTTTTGAACGAGTCCGTCATTCTCGGGATATGTCTCAATATCCTTGACATATCAATATGGGATATATCCTTGACAATGACCACATCTCCAATCTTAAGATTCTTTCGGGGACGCATCCATTTTTGCCGTACTTGTAAGGATTGAATAAATTAGTTTCTCCAACGGTACCAAAACTTGTTAACCAGATACTGAACCCGACGCCATCTTTTTCTCGAATAAGTGTTGGCACCCTGAAAGTTTCCAGGAGGAGGTAGAATGACTTTGCTCTTCATTGTCAGTAAGTGGTTGGGGGTTAGAGGTTCAAGGTGGTCTGGATTTTCAGTGGTAAGTGGTCGGCTGTTTACAATCGCTTCGGCTTCCACCATAAAGGTTTGCAATGACTCGTCGTCCACAATGGTTCCATGGTTGTCCAGTAAAACTGTCAAAACGTTTCGTATTTGACGCTCCCAGACACCACCCATGTGACTCGCATGTGGTACATTCATTCAGAATTCAATCCAGTCACAATTTTCTTCCAATAATTTCAGTTTTATAGCCTCCTGATTCATTTCGGTTAGTGCTTCTTTCAGTTCATTCTTGCAGCCAACAAAGTTAGTACCTCAATCTGATCTCAGGTGCCGCACTGGACCCCGACGTCCAATAAACCGACGATAGGCGTTTAAAAAGGAACTAGTATCCAGACTGTTGGCTGTCTCTAAATGAATGGCTCGTGATGCTAAACAAGTGAATAAGACTCCATATCTCTTAACTTGTCGGCATCCTTCTTTAATTAGCCAAGGTCCAAAATAGTCGACCATGCTGTAAGCGAAGGGTGGAGCAGGATCCAGACGATCTGCTGGCAGATCTGCCATTTCTGTTCCTGCAATGAACCACAAAGTTTTCTGCATTTTATGCACTTTGAAATGTGACTGGCGACGGCTGATCGTCCACCGATGATCCAGAATCCGGACTATCTGATGTTGTTATGCGTCATTCCGCGTCCTTGGTGTGCAACCTTCTGATGATGGTGACAGATAACTAACTCGGTCACATGGCCTTTTCTTGGAAGGATACATGGGTGCTTAACGTTCTCAGGAATACTTGCACGTCTGAATCGGCCACCCACACGCAGAATACCATCCTTACCAAGGAACGGATCTAGTTGATAAATTGAATTCGATTTTTTCACAGTTTTTCTGACTTGGTTTCGAAGTGGGTGATCTGTGGGTGATCTGAATGATTTGTCCTGATGATTTCGCTTTCAGCATCCTGGAGTTCATCAACGTTTACTGGCTTGTAGGACAACTTTTCTTGCCTGGTAGCCTTGATGCCTTTTATTCACTAGTTGTTTCAAATCTTTACTAATGGGATTTGTTTGTCCGTCATGTTCGATTTCTTTCCGCTCCGGCTTGTTACCATCGGAGGCTGATGAACTGTTCCGACGCAGCTGATTTGTAAGGCTCTTTCTAAGACCTTAACGAAATAGCTCTCTTGGCTTGATACCAACTAGAAAACGACGCAAACGTTCTTCAACGTCTGCTAGTTCCTTGACCTCAGTGACAAGTGAGGAAGTCTTTTTCACTTCAGGTCATCTGGAGAAACAGCAACTGTGTTCTCGATTACACCTCTCTTTGTGTCAAAGTTGGTCCAAAGAAAATCGGGTCCATGCCACCACTCTTTCTTGTCAATTAAGTCTTGGGCATAAAGACCACGGGAAGCATAATCAGCTGGATTTTCATTCGACTCTACATATCTCCATTGAGCAAGTGAAGTGAGGTCACGAATCTGTTCAATTCTGTTTGCGACGAAACGACGCGCACTGTTCAAAATGTACCCAAGTACGACTTTACTATCGGACCAAAAGAACTCATTGACTTGCTCATACTCTAACTCCCTTTTCAATAACACCCGACTTTTGCCGTCACCAACGCAGCAGTAAGCTCTAAACGAGGAATTGTTACAAGCTTCAACAGTGCCACTCGAGATTTCGCCAATACCAACAAATAATGAATCCGACCCAGATGATCAACAAGCCTCAAATAGGAACACTGTCCGTAACCAATTTCACTTGTGTCCAAGAAGTTATGCATTTCCACTACTTTGATTTCTCCAAAGTCGACTGGTACATAGCAACAAGGGATATTTAGTTTTGCTAAGAGTACTACGTCATTTCTCCATCTTTCCCATCTCGACAACAGATAATCTGGAATCTTGTCATCCCAATTCGCTCCATCTCTACATAACTGATGAAGGATTCTCTTTCCAATTAGCACAAATGGAGCAAGGGGAACACAGAACTCACTGTTGATAAGATGCCTCTTCTTGTAAGTGGTTGGTCAGCCAATTCAATCCGAAATTTAAGAGTATCAGATTCCACGCACCATTGGACTCCCAGGGTTCTCTCAATTGGAAGGGCATCACAAGTTGGATCCAGGTCTTGAATGCCTTTCGCGCGTTCTTCGGGGGGAATTGCTTCAATGACTTCCTCATAAGCTGCCTAAAATAGGCAATTGCTTTGCGCAAATTTGTCAAAACACGCGTGCTATCGTGTTAATGTGTTTACCTCGATACCAGTTTCCTGATAAACGCGCGCCATTGCTTAACTAAATAACACAGGTTTTTTTCGCTTAAAATCAAGAGTTTAAATAGTACCAATGTCGAAGAAAAAACGCATCGGAGGTCTCTTCGATATTGACAATGCAAGGAAGAGAGTGAGCGAAGAAAATGATTGTGTGAAGCGAGTTAAAGACCAAATCGAAGCGCTTCAACAATTTGATCTCGCCGACATGCTGTTGTCAAAAGGTCTAAATTTAACGGAGTCGGAAACGCTTCAACTTCTTTCTGCCAAGATGACCTTTCAAGGTGTATGTATTCTTAGGAAAGCTATCAAACATATTCCATCAAATGTGAAGAGAATGACGGCGGGTCAGTCCTTACGAGCAAATTTGATATGGGATATGTTTAATGCATTATGCCTCTCCACCAACTGCCAGCCTTTACTAAAGCCTTCTGTTGATCAGCTTTCGAGCTATACACTAATTTTGGAACGCTGGTGTTCGTCTTTCCTTGCCCTCGAAGATTTGACGAAGCATGTAAGTGAAACATATATTTCACCGCCGCTTTCCTCGTGCATTAGATGCGACAAACTCCTCACGATGCATAACCTCCCGTCAAAGGCAACTTTGTATACCCTGGATGGCCCTGTTCTTTGCGCGAAGGTCTCTCTTGAGTGCAAGAATTGCCTTATTCGTTTTGGAGTGTGCAATTACAGCGACGAAATTGGGACACATCTGTATCCAGCAGACGTAGAGAACCACAATCGTTTGGTAGAAGTGAGCAATGTTACATACTTCGACATCGCCTTGTACCGCTGGATTCCATCATTGAGGTAATTTCAAATTCTAAAGTTTACTTTGTAAAATCCAAAATGTATCCACTATATAGTTTATAATATGAATGATTTAATACTGAGGGATTTAACTTTTGTTTTTAGCAACCACAGTTGGGTGTCGTTTAGCGGCTTCTCTGAGGCTTACAATGAAATTTTTCAACAGCAGATAGACTCTTTTGCTTTCCGCTTAGAAGGTATGTTGTATTATTAATCTCGATTCTGCATTACTGCTAATTTATTTTACAAATAATAGCACAAACCTTAATCCGATCGCTTTCCACCTACAGCAAAGTTTATATTTAATATCCAATCAAAATGTCGCAGGAATATGATTTTTTCTGTCTTGGTGTTGTGTACTCAGGTGAATATGATATTTGTGATGTTACTCTGAGTGTATATTGCTAATTTATTTTACAAATAATATTAAAAATTTAAATTTCATACGACAACAATCTATTAATTAAAGTATAATAATAATGTAACAACAACAATAGTATATGATTTATTCTGTGCATGTTGGTGTTGTGTACTCAGGTGAATATGATATTTATGATGTTACTCTGAGTGTATATTGCTAATTTATTTTACAAATAATATTCAAATTTAAATTTCATAGGACAACAATCTATTAATTAAAGTATAATAGTAATGTAACAACAACAATAGTATATGATTTATTCTGTGTGTTGGTGTTGTGTACTCAGGTGAATATGATATTTATGATGTACTCTGAGTGTATATTGCTAATTTATTTTACAAATAATATTCAAATTTAAATTTCATACGACAACAATCTATTAATTAAAGTATAATAATAATGTAACAACAACAATAGTATATGATTTATTCTGTGCATGTTGGTGTTGTGTACTCAGGTGAGTATGATATTTATGATGTACTCTGAGTGTATATTGCTAATTTATTTTACAAATAATATTCAAATTTAAATTTCATACCACAACAATCTATTAATTAAAGTATAATAATAATGTAACAACAACAATAGTATATGATTTATTCTGTGCATGTTGGTGTTGTGTACTCAGGTGATAATATTCAAATTTAAATTTCATACCACAACAATCTATTAATTAAAGTATAATAATAATGTAACAACAACAATAGTAATATGATATTTATGATGTTACTCTGAGTGTATATTGCTAATTTATTTTACAAATAATATTCAAATTTAAATTTCATACGACAACAATCTATTAATTAAAGTATAATAGTAATGTAACAACAACAATAGTATATGATTTATTCTGTGTTGGTGTTGTGTACTCAGGTGAATATGATATTTATGATGTTACTCTGAGTGTATATTGCTAATTTATTTTACAAATAATATTCAAATTTAAATTTCATACGACAACAATCTATTAATTAAAGTATAATAGTAATGTAACAACAACAATAGTGATGTACTCTGAGTGTATATTGCTAATTTATTTTACAAATAATATTCAAATTTAAATTTAACATACGATTTATTCTGTGTTGGTGTTGTGTACTCAGGTGAATATGATATTTATGATGTTACTCTGAGTGTATATTGCTAATTTATTTTACAAATAATATTCAAATTTAAATTTCATAGGACGATTTATTCTGTGTTGGTGTTGTGTACTCAGGTGATTCAAATTTAAATTTCATAGGACAACAATCTATTAATTAAAGTATAATAATAATGTAACAACAACAATAGTTATATGATATTTATGATGTTACTCTGAGTGTATATTGCTAATTTATTTTACAAATAATATTCAAATTTAAATTTCATACGACAACAATCTATTAATTAAAGTATAATAATAATGTAACAACAACAATAGTATATGATATTTATGATGTTACTCTGAGTGTATATTGCTAATTTATTTTACAAATAATATTCAAATTTAAATTTCATACGACAACAATCTATTAATTAAAGTATAATAGTAATGTAACAACAACAATAGTATATGATTTATTCTGTGTTGGTGTTGTGTACTCAGGTGAATATGATATTTATGATGTTACTCTGAGTGTATATTGCTAATTTATTTTACAAATAATATTCAAATTATATTCCAAAGGTCGTAGGTTCGATTCCCACCATGGCCGGGCATATTTTTCAAGCTCGCCCGTTGTGGATATACACTCAGAGTAACATCACAAATAACAACAATAGTATAATCTAATTAGCACCAACCAATCAAATACAGATTAAAAAATCTTTTGTCTCCTAGACCAATCAGATTTACAACCGAAATACGGTTGTACGGCATAGTTTTTTAATTAATAAGGTTTGTATCATGGCTATATATTTATAGGCCTGAGCGCAGGCACAAAATAAGCGTTATTTGTTATTTTTTTGCATAAGCGTTATTCGTCATGATTCGTCACTCGGCAAGTACCGTAAACAGAAGCATTCACCCCCTGGACATCCGCCATTTTTCATATTTCCAGAGGGGGGGGGGGCTGCTTCTGTTTACGGTACTTGCCTAGTGACAAATCATGACAAATAACGATTACGCAAAAACAATGGTGATGGACTTCTGTATGGTATTCTGTGTCGCAGGTTACATTACTGCTTGTTTGACAACCTCGTAACTATGGTCTTTCCTCTTGGCGAGGGGAGAAAAGACTGACCAAAACTGTATTAGAATTAACAAAGTGCAGAGGGCACAACCCACATGCCAAACAGCAATCATGAGAATTGCATTGTTTGTTCAAACATTAAGAATTTTGCCAGCTACATAAATTAGGGTTGCTGCCTCGCTGAATGCTCGCTCACTACGAAAGCAATTATTAAAAAGAGTGAACAAAGTTGTGTTTGCTAATTTTATATAATTAGGCTCTGTCGATTTGAAAAAAACAGCTGAAGACACAGAAGACGCTGAGTGCAATGTTGGTATGTTACAATGGCATATACTGTAATATAATTTGGGTAACAATATTTGGATTTAATAGGAATATTTATTACAGTAAAAGATCTGCCAGTGGATTTCATCTGCATTTATTAATTTAAAAAAGTTTACTAGATTATTTTTATACCATTATTGCATCTTGATGACCCATGCAATACTGTTTTGTGATCCAATGCTCTAAAGTGTCGATTACATAGAGCATTTTCAACCTCTGGGTTGAACTCAGCCCTGTTTACTGGGTTGAAATGTCAGCCCTGTATGTAATACAAAACTCTATCAAAATCAAAGTCCATGTGTTGTGACCTGATATCGTTCACTTTCATTAAGCAGATCTGAAATATTTTTACGGGAACTAACACTTTCGAACACGCTGAGTTCAAATCCGAAAAGTTCCCATTCCGTAGACCCGCAGTTTTTTCACAAAATGCTATTTTATCTTCACTAATTTTGCAACAATTTTTTTCATTGTTCAACGATACGGATCGATGACGACACACGATTATGTCACTCAAAAGGACCATATGCTCTGTAAACTTACCACGAAGTGGAGAAATGTGTGCATGAGCGGTTTATTTGATGATTTTGACGTATATAGAAGCCCTCTTTCCAATAATATTCGCTTATCGCACAGTATAACACCAACTGATGTAATAGTTCAAATGCAATGATAAGTTATCTCTTGAATTACGTGTTGGAAATTTCAATGCTGATCCATCACATATAGATTACCGTTTTATATCTTTGTATAAACCATTTTGATCGCATGTAAGGAATTATTTCTCAGCCCAGAGACATAGCCCAAAAACTTGACATTAACGTCCTTGCGATTTTATAGAGATAGATCCAGAACTAAGGATATTAGAAGGAATTATCTGTACCTTCTCAAAGTTGTAGACAAGATATGTTGTTTACGTCCAACACGCATAAGATTGCATAACTCAAAATGATTCGAGCAAAACCAGTTTGTTTTTTTATGATGACATTTATCAAGCCATTGTGGATCCTGCCTACTTTCCAGACAATTTCAATTAAAAAACACTTTTTTTAACAAATTTAAACTCTTTTCAACTCTTAAAAGTATAGATAAAGTTAGGACATCTATCCAATGTCATTTGTATCTAGTTTTTTGAAGAAATTATGTAATTGCTTAAATATTCAAACATCAATTGGAGGGTTATAATATTTATTTATACTCTAGGCGTTTTGCCTGGTGAAATGTCAGCGAAAGTTGTTGCCAAGTGCTTTTGGCATCATGAGGTGGAAGAGGAGCTGAGAGAACGTGGTTTAAGGGAGGAGTGGGTTTTTACAAGTAACCAGAATGGTGAAAACACTGGAACCCATGATGATGTAATGGAATTTGTGGACAGAAAACGTTGTGAGGAACTGTATCATCATGTATGTTCTCCTAACTGCAAGGAAAAGGGTAAGAATGTCTGATGCATAGACTTACTAATTATAAAATGAGTTGTCAGGTTGGGTCCTCTCATGACAACCATGAATGTTTGTTATTTGGACATCTTGAATGTTTGTTATTTGGACATCTTATAAATTTAATGTCTAATCTACATGTGTATTGATTATTCTAAGTCAACCAGAACACTGCCAGATGTTAGCTTAAAGTACAATGAATTTAATAGCATATCGTATGTAGTTTGCATAATTTAGATTGTGCCAATTAAAACTGGATATGCCAATTAAAACTGGCACACTCAGGGACCACCTTAAATGGAACAGATAAATGTTAACCTTGCCTGAGCCTCATTTTAAAGATTATTTCCACTCAGGATATTGCTTTGTTGGTCAAAATTAAAGGTTTACTGTTGTTTATCGAATATTTATAAAGAATTATATTTATTTGCCCATAGCAGTGAGTGTGAGAAAAAACTGGAAATTCATTCCAATTGAGGTGGTCATATTAAATAAGTCTGTTTCTTTACCACCATCATTATGAACATGTGTCTATATAGTGTGTTTAAAATATAAACAAACTTAACTGATTATTCTCCCATATGTATTTTGATTTTGTGTAGGGTGTGGGAAACTCTACGTTGCAGATGGAAACTGGAAACTAAGATATGCACATTGCATGTGGAAAGTTCCAGTTTCTGTACCAGATTTTGGGAATGTCAACTATCCTAACATTTGTCCACTTTCACCTAAACGAGGCCATGCTTTTTGTGACGTCCATTGTGACAAGGCAAAATCCATGGGGTATGGAACAGAGTTAAAGAAGTTGTACGACAGTTGTGGAGTTGCTGGTGTAGATATTGGAGAAGGTATATAATTATCACTGCAAACCATAAAAATTAAGTGCATTTCCAACATTAATTTAAGACCCCCGCCTTAGGATAGTTTTACTGAAGTACATTTCTTATTCATTTCTTATTCATTTCAGATATGAAAAACATAATATTCTAACACATTTAATTCCCAGCTATTGAGTATTGGGTAAAAATGGTTTGCAAATTTAACACATTTAAAGCTGGAAAATAATGTACCTAAAGTACACCAAATAAACTACAGTAGGTGTGGAGTGGCTTACTTTTAACAATGTTGTATTGTACACAGTCAAAGATAACTTGTCAAGGGGAAAGTAATGCACACAAATGGGTTGAATAAGCATTACTAATTTGCTATTGAGTATTAGCAATCCTAGTAATTGTGTTCTATTTTCTTACGTAAATTTTGTTTGCTTTTATCCTTTTTAGCATTGGATGAAATGTCAAAACAGCCATTGCCATTGTTGTCTGGTAAGAAAAATCTTTATTTTACTATTCGAGAAATGCAGACAGAGTGGTACTAAAATCTATTCAGTAACATTCTTTTGTATCATATTTAAAATTAGGCATCTGGGAACAATAGTATCAATGTCACATTGTATTGGGATTAGCCTGCATGCAGTTTACAAGTTCCTGATATTTTAATAATACATTCGACAATGACACAAACTTGTAGTCTGTAGCTTGTGTTAAAATACACAGGGATAGAATTTGAAGTGTACAATTTTATGTTACGATATCATGTCTCTTCTAGGCGCACTCTTATAACCACAATTTATAATAGAAAATGTTGATACTGTAATATTAATTGTTGATCTTCTATAATATTCGGATACAAGGGCATATGCACCTTTATCTGCAGTGCACTTAGATGCAGGTTACTAAAGTAGTGGTTATTACCATCAAATATTTTGGGGGTTTTAGCCAATTAAAATAAAATAGTTTTTTAACCTATAAATGGTTTTTGCAATAAAATACTGCACTATTCAGAGTAACATAATATATATATATATATATACTATATATATTGTACAGATTCATCACTTGAAGTTATGGAAGAATTAGATTTATCTACCCATTCCAGAAACATGCCAAATGCTTCGACCTATCAAGGTAAGTAACGTTTACCCAATTTTAGAGCACCAATTGTTATCTTTGTTACACTTAATTAATTGTTTGTAGAGTTTGATTACTGGCCACACCTACAGTAAGCCACAGTCAGTGAAACTGCAAGGTTATAATGATTGGTTATTTATATTTGCATGTACTACCAATTTTCTGCAAAAAAATCCTACATTTATGGAAGATAGTGTTGTAGAAATGGATCTTAAATGTAATAAAGACACAGGTGGATTTAAGGCCTTACATTTTTGGTCAAGGGGAATGTTTTTCATAGTTAGTGCTGGAGGTCATATAGAATACTGGCAGCCACTTTATAAGTAAGTTTGTCTGCGGTTTTCCAACACAAAGAAAGCTGGCAGGTTGTGTTAGTTGTGTCTGTAATATTACAAATATACCAACTTCGCCGTAAGGATGTGAGGGTTTGGTTCATGCATGCATGTTAAGGGTTTGGGTAAGGCACTAAGGCTTCCAAAGTTTGTTCCTAATACTAACCCTAATAATTACCCCAATGTTAATTAATAATACGGTGAAGTTGGTTAGTTGGTATGTTACAGACACTGGGTTGGGAAAGGATAAACATTGTTAGGTAATGTCATAGAATAGTCTGTGATCACATATAAGGCGTAATACTCGATGACATCCACATGTCAATTTCCGCTATAGAAATCATAACTTCTACCTTAACTCATTGCCATTGGGCCCAAATGTTCCCTTTAGAGCTGTGCAGATCCAGAAAGTTCATCTCGGCTCTCAGGTTTCGGTTTTTTGGGGGTGAAACAACCTCTATTCCGTTTCGGTACTTTCAAAAATGAAAACAAAAACACTTGAAAGTTGAAATCTTAAAGGTTTCAATATTAAAGTCAAATATATTAGATTCACAGAACTATTGTCTCATTTGGGGATTACGATTTTTATCACAATTGGTGAACTGATATTAAAAAGATATATTTCAATGTTTCGAAGACCAAGATGCAAAATTCCTTTCAAAAATCCTTAAAGTTGGGGAAATGTGGAAAACCGGTTAAGTTTAAAACTGGTTAAGAAATGTGGAAGTACCGATTCTTTTTCACGTGCTTGGTGCTGACTTTTGGTGCCAAAAAAGAACCATCCGACGGAATTTTTCAGGTTAACCGCACAGTTCAAGTTTCCTTTCTTGTATTTTACTCTTATCGCAATGCAATACTTATACTTATATCTATTAACAGTAGCGTTATATATCAGTTAAAATGATAATTACAGTACATTAACGGAAATTGTACTCTTCCCAGGTCAGAGTCCCCAACTCAAGCTTTCTTAATAACTGTCCTGTGGCTCTACCGGAAGTTCAAAACACTCGAAGAATTGGGACATAGTCAAGAAACCATCATCAACGAAATGACGTCGACAGTGCTGGCCTATGACAACATGTGCCACATGGATAACTTGATTATCTCCCGAAGTCATCTACCATTCCCTTACCCATTCAACGAAATGTGGCAACGGATTGGTAAAGTAATTGATCGGTTGCATCTTCGAAATCATGTAGATGAGAAATGTCACAATATATACAACCCAGATGACAAAATTCCCAAAGAGTTTAACACAATGGCATGTGAACAGACATTCGTATGGGCTAGCAGATTCAAAAAAGTTATGTGTGCTATGCCGCATATACACCAGTTTTTCTTCCTGCATAGAATGGTAAAATACAGGAATACATATACAGAAAAATGCCACGTTAGAAGTAAAGTTCCTATTCTACCAAAAAAGATTAAGATTTAGAGTTGTTGAGAACGTAAAAATGGCTGATTTGGAATATGAAATTTAAAATGCCTATGCAACGAAATTTCACCCCTGATTTTTATGGTTGCATTGTAAAGAACACTTAAAATGACTGAATAACGTCTTTACTAGAATTCTGTTAACTTGTTTCCTTCTCAAGATATTAACTTTTTTTATACTTTGATATACAAATAAGACCAGTGTGACATCACATGACATAATAAGTTGAATGACTTGAGTAGTTGAGAAGGAAGCAACTCAAGCAAGTTAGCAAACCATAAAAATCAGGGGTGAAATTTCGCTGCATAGACACTTTATTAATGAATCTCAATATTAATCTAGTTTGGAAATGGTATTGTAATTACAGTACACAGTACAGTACTGATTGTGCAACGTACTAATTATAATAGTTGATTAAAATATTTAATAAATCTTTCATTAAGATGGCAGTCAAACACGTCTGGATTATTCCGACAAAGGGTCAAAGTGACACTGGTACAAAAATTTTTTGTTTCAAGCGAAAGAGCTCTTAATTTTAAAGTAAATTCTTTGAAAGATATTTGTTTCCATGCTTAGTTGACGAGATATTTCATTTTGTTCAAAAACGATGTAACGTTATCCACTCCATTACATGTATATAATGAGATGTCATGTGATGAGATGTTGCGTATATAAAAAAACGATAAAAAATAGCAAAGGATGTAATGGAGTAGATAGATTCACTTGGTTTTTGAACAAAATGAAACATCTCATCAACTAAGCATGGAACAAAAATCTGCAAGGCTTGTGTTCAAATTCACAAGCGCCATTTTCTTGATCTAACTTATATATATAATCATCCGTGTGCATTTTTAAAATTGTGTTTTGCGGCCTTGTCTTGCTTTGGAAAAGTGTTTCAATTTTCAAGGCGTATTTTGAAACCATCTTTATGAAAAATGTCCTTATTGTTATACTTTCTAAGTGTCGATATCGAGGTCGACATAGTGTGCTGTAGATATAGTATTATTTATTTATTCTTGTGTAATTATGTAATAAAACAAACTGTTTGTAGTCCTTATACATTGCTCAAGGATCAGTATTTTTTAACAAAAGATAGTGTTACTTGCAGTCTTTGCATTTGAAAGTTGCTGCTATCTCGTTAGCCTCTTTGACTTTCTTTCTTAAGCACGAAAAATGCTGCAATTGTTCGCATGATATACATTTAATCATGCCACTGTGTTTGCCTTTATTGCACATATTACATACATTCTTGTTTCCGCTGCTTGAGCATCTCGCCCTTTTTTGCCTGGGCTGTACAGGTTCTAAAAAATAACAAGACGCTAACCTTAATGATGTATATTACAGTCGTCAGTCTTGCCAATAGAAGCGTTCCGAAAAATGTTGATTTTCAAAAATGTTCATTTTCACAGGTTTTCCCGAGGGAATTTAATTTATGCAAGCATCACTGAACCTGAAAAAAGTATGCGGCTTAGTCCAGGCTAAGGTTTCCCTAAAAAATCAAACGTTCCTTTCCAATTGACTGATCAGAATTGCTAACAAATAAAATATAAATTCTGATTGGTCAATTGGAAACGAACTTTTGAATTGTTAAGGAAAAGGAAACCTGTTAAAATATTTATAAGAGTGTTCAGAGGTGTTCCTTCAAGTTAGGAAATGAACTGACCAACATTTTTCTATTGGGACGACTGTTCCGGTAACAACATGCAAAATTAAATTTTTCGTTTTCAATTTGTGGAATGCACAAATGGTAGTGAGCAACAATGCTAGATATTTTCGATGACATTGATTTTTGACAATATTACGGTAAAATATTGGACTCACCAGCATTACTTTTCTGAAGTTCGTTGTCTTCTTGATCATGGATGTCCTCTACCAAGCCTTAAGGTAAAATGCACAAAACATTTTTGTGATATATGTTAATAAAAACCTTGGTGATAAATATATGCTAAGCTAAGCGAGTATTTCAGAATTACAATGTTTATTTAGTTTCTACATATGTCTGGTGAACTTTTATAGTTTTATAATATGTCGGGGAACTCTAGATAAAATGCTCCACGTAGATAACTCTAGAGAATTCTAGATAAAATGCTCTAAAATATAATCATGAATATTGGATAAGGCATGCGTAAATATAATGTACATGCATGCATACAGCACGTTTGAGAAGAGGATGAAATGTGACCTTAAAGCAGCGAGCTGAAAACGTTTAACTTAACCAAACTTGTGCGCAGATTTGTAACACTATATTGAATTTCTACAAATTGCAAAATATTGTTCTAGTGTCCTCGTTCTTTACTTTTTTCTTTTTTGTTCCTTACATATTTACGCCAGGATTGTGGAATAGTATAAATACATATGAATACATGCTTTCATCCAAAATACATGAACATTTATTTCTTAAACTTACCGGAATCGTCTAAGGAAGGCGTTAGCACGTTTTGAGACCTTTCGTTTCCACCTGGGTTTTTAATTTAAAGAGATAATTGAGTTGATGAGAGACAATTGTTAAAAACCTAACAAACAGTATATACTTACAAACTAGGGAGGTAATTCCTCTGGCAACAACACTTGATGTGCTGCTGGGTATTGTAGGATGCGTATACATCATCTTCTCTTGCAGTGTTGAAATTTCTCTTTTGTACGCAGAAATTTCTCCGTCTTTTTCTTCCAGTTTTTTGTTGAGATCTTGTCGCAGGGATTCCATCTCCGTTTCATACCATCGCTTGGTGTCCTCGATTTCTTGACGATGCCTCTCTCTGGTCTCTTGCAACTCTGTGTCCTTTTCAACACAACTGTTGCACCTCTCTGTCACATCATGGTCGTTGTCTTCTTCGTCGACTGTCTCGTTGTTGGTGTCGTTTCCATACTCCTCTTTCTCCATGTCAAAAACTATTTCAGTGAAAAAATAAAAATACCATGAATGGATTTTTTGAGGCTTTATTATGTAGAACAATGTGGGTTTTTTTCGATGGTCGCATATAGTTCAAATAGGATATTTTAAGAAAATTAGTTAAGTTGCTAGTAGTTAGTTTGGGTTCAGTTTAGACTTCAATTGGTTTAATTTATATGATCGGTTTGCCTACGTGTAAACCCAAGTCGATTGCAAACATACATTTGGATATGTAGTTTCTAGACTATACTGTAAGTATACTCACTGCGACGAACTACTACATTCTATTGACCAATGAAATCAGTTACTTGCAATAGTTAATGGTAACTGGTAATATTGAATTGGGTATAAGGAATCTCCAAAGACGATAAAATCTATTTCAACACAACATGTAAATACGTACTTTTATCAATTTGTGACAATGTTTCCTTGCTGAGGGCGTGTCTTGGCACACGGCTGCACACAATTCTCTTGGGACATCGCACGAACGTTGACTTAAAGTCCGTAGTTGCTCCTTGAACTTTTTGAACCAACTCGCAAACACTGGTATCGCTTGGGGTAGTAAGGTTGGCACTTTGAATGCATTGCAACACACCGGGAATAAAGAATGCGATGTATTCGGTTGACCGATTTTCCTTCTTCCCCTTCACTTTTGGCCGTATCCATTTTCCAACCTATTGAAAGAAAGCATACATACTGCTATTGCTTCTTCCAACACTATGCATATAATAATTCTCTCTTCTCCTAATATGTATAATAGTTGGCATTCATCACGAAGTTTACACCAAAATAACGATAACTTATGCCAGGTTTATATACCTCACGTTTATCAAGTTGTTTCTTGGTGATGGCTTGCACGAATAACTGAAAGATCTCGTCCAGGGATGTATGTGCCTGGACGGTTACATCATAAAACGAAGTGACGTAAGGCACAAACTCGTCAGTCAAGTATTCGTCAAGAGTCTCCTTGTTGAGCAGTTCATCGTCGTTGATCAACTCTATAACCTGTGGAATATTAAACAAAAATCGAATTAAAAATTTAAAAGTCCAATTCAAAACATCGGTGCTTGTGTAAGTGTCCGGACGGTTTTCCAATTTTTTCTATAAAAATAGATTTAACATACATAAGAAGGTTTATGGAAATTTTGAAGTTTTCTTGTTATTTTCGTCAGGTATTATGTTATAATAAAGTAACATTTGCAACTTACCAGATGGGAAATCAGCCTGTAAACAGAATAAATTTCCGCCAGTCTGGGGGATAAGCCACTTAAATGTCGCATGAAGAAATTGGTGTGCAACGCAACATTTTCGCGGCTTATTCGCGTACCCATGCTGATGACGTCCATGATGGCATGCGTGGTGGCCAAGTTAGAAATGGTCTGTTTATCGTCCATAAACTCGTCCACGTTCTCATAATCCTTGCCTGCGAGCTTTTTAAACCATATTGGTAGCGTTCTTTCGAATGACCTTAAGTACAAATAATTTAGGATTTAATCAATCAGATGTATATGATAAGCTCTCACTTTCCACTGAGTTTACCGTGAAATTGTTTTATACGTAGGTCAATTTAGTCTGCAACATAAATCTATACAGACTTAACACTAAAGGCTGCTTTCCAGTCACGCGTTTTTCGTACTATACGTGCGTGTATACGGAGAAGTTGAAATGTAATTACTTATGAAATAACTGAATGAATAGAAGGAAAGCATATAGTTTTATGAATGATTTAATGTGCATATGTACAGGTAATTCATATTGGTGTTAAATTTAAAATTATGTAAACTTTTCCGTGCGTATAAAAACGCGCGGCTGGAACTCAGCTTGACTCTGCGATGCAGCTAGGCTAACGTCAATTAATTCTTTACATCATGACATACCTCATATCATCTTCCATTTTGAAGTTGACTGTCAGGAGAAACGACGTTATTGGAGTTTCGCTTCCCCTTTCCTGCGTTTGGTTGCCAAGTCCATTGAACACTGACACCAGCGGCCGACGTGTGCTGGACTGGTATGTAGGATCATCCCAGCATAATGGGAAGCTGGTCCTCTTTAAATATGACACCACATATTCGCCTGAAGACTGCGACACCTTGTGCAGGCCCATTAGCCGAGCTACCAGGCTCAATGCAGTTGACTTCCCAGTTGATATATCGCCAACTGCGATTGCAACTGGACATGAACCTAAAAATTAATATGAAACATCTGAATATATGTACGTCTTTATGTTTTCTATCTAAAACACTTTCATATAGTGCAAAGATCTCTAAAGTGAAGAAAACATTAATAACCGCGACTACATTAATTACTTACCCACACAAGATAAGACTTTTTTGTAGTGAAAAGCCGCAACACAGCCACTTAGGAGTAACATGAACGGCAGAAAGTTCCCCTTGAAAAAGTCCTTTGACTTGGAGATAAACTCATGCCAATCAAATTGAAGGAATGGTCGTTCAATACTAATGACGTAGCTTTCCAAATTGCCTTCCAAATATCCTCGTACTTCCTTGTCAGACATGGCCGATGGAATAAGGCGCAAGTATGGGACCATCCACTTGAAATGCCAATTTTCTTCTTGGATTTCGCCGTATCTGTTAATCTGTAAGATTGACCACGTGGATTTACACACATCACTTTTATTATATTATATTCCTTGATGATAAACGTATTCATTGAATTGGTTAAAATTTTTAGTATTTCACATTGTAATATTCCCATGCACCTCCGTTTTAAAAAAATCTCAACTTAGTATTCGGATCGTCGTCAACTGGATGACTATTGACTTTGCACACAGGCTAGAAACCCTGCCGCGGCGGGTAGAGTTTTCTGCTTGAGTGCGGTCTGGAAATTATGAAATACTCACTCGAGAACATTTTCTCCTTATCATATTACCGAGTTAACACTAGCATGCACAACATATAAATATATATGTCCTATTTTCTTTTACCTGCAACTTCTCATTGATGATATACACGGCTTCATCAAAGTCGTCAACCAAATCTTTCAAAGATTGCAATGTTCGCAACTCCGACTGTTCAACATCGGCAAGATTTCCTCTTTCGTCCAGCTTCTTCAAATTCGGTTGACGTCCTGTAGATAACGTTCCAACTAACGTCTTCCCACTATTGGCAAAAAATTCACGGACTTTTGACCAGGTGTAATCGATCAATTGCGAGTCGGAAAGATTGTGCCAGAACACGCGACAATTTTCGTTAAACCGTCGATTTATTGCGGCTTTAAATTGCTTGACTACGTGCATTTCTTCGCAAGCGACAAAACATTCCCTATATATAAATACATAAACATATGAGTTAAATATACTTTAAGAAATAATAAGAATCCGAAATTCAAAAGTTTGGAGATTACGACGCGATAATATAGCCTTGCGAAATTTGCAATTTTCAGTCATTTTAGATTACAAATGGGAAATGTTTACCACTTTTTCAAAATTTTGATCTTAACTAGCCTAAACAAAAATTTCATCACAGCTTGAAACAGCATCACAAAATTAGTAAAATTCCAAAGTTTCGTTCCAAAATGTTGTAAAATGCGGATAGTATCGCCTTGCGATGCAGATAGTATCGCCTTGCGAAGTTTGTAATTTTCAGTCATTTTGTATTACACACAGAAGTGGTAACCATTTCCTCTTTGTAATCTAAAATGATTGAAAATTGCAAACTTCGCAAGGCTATATTATCCGCATTTTACAGCATCTTGCAACGAAAATTTGGAATATTACTAATTTTGTGATGCTCTTTCAAGCTGCGATGAAATTTTTGTCTAGACTTGCTGAGTTCAAAATTTTGGTTAATTGGGGATTGGTCCATTTAGTACTAGAATATTTTAGTGTTTTCACTATTTAGACAATATTAAAGTCCATATTTGAACTGCAGGTGTGGAATTTACTACTGTACTTTTCGAACATTGGACAAATAGACGGTTTTGATTGGCCAGCATACGTTCTCATGTTGAATTAATTGGTCAAGCAAATCGAATTTAGTGCTTTGGAACATGCATTAATGTGAACAAATATTCTGAGACGCAGACGATATACTGCAGTAAGTTTAGCCGCAAACACGAGTTTGACCGAGATACAAGAAAAATAAAATAACAACAATCAGTGCTCAGTATAAAACATACATCCGTAATATCTTGCCGATATACTAGAACCTATGGAAACAGTGCGTTTTGGTAAGAACCTCGGGAAACTTGCTAAAACTTCCTGTTTCCCTTAAAGTTCTAGTGTTTTGGTTAATTGTCAGTATACCAACAATAGTCAGAGTCTGAATAAAGAACTGAGTGGTCTGAAATGCTCTAAAACTTGTTAAAACTCGTGGGATAAAAATCATTGAACTTGCCGATTATAGGGTAGGTATTTTTCGAGTTAAGCCGCTGCAACGCCCTTTTTCGCCGAGGACTTAACTCGATCAACATAACGTTGTTTTAATACTTCTAGCTAGGCCCCGGGGCGTAACTCGAACTCAATTAACGATTTTAAATTAAGAATGGTTTGAGGAAGAAATTTTAAAGCTTTAATCGTATTTTGAGTTAATGGATGGAAAATTTGTTGGGTTTTTTATTACCCTAAAATATCATTAATAATTCATAAATCTTGTGGCAAATCATATCAGCCATAATATGTCACGTGGAGTGACTTTACAAAACTCATGCATGCATATGGCATTATATAATTGTTCATCCTAATTATTATTCTTATATAATTGTTCATCCTAATATATTATTCTTATATAATTGTTCATCCTAATTAGTTATTTTGTAGTCGTATTTTAAGCTATAAACACGAGTAGCAGTGTTTTATCAGATTATTCAACGCTCGTCTGCGCCTCCCTAAAAAACGCTGTCGGAAGCAAATCAATATTGGGTGGCTCAAGAATAAATCTGAATTTATATTAATTGCTTTTGCACTTTTTTAGTTCTTTCGTGTGTTTTTCTAAAACAAATGGAATTATTGGGGGGGGGGGGCAGCATCTATACTAAAACCACTAATTCTGTTTTGTGATTGGCGCGGTTTAATCAAAGAATCTTCCCGTTAACCAGAGCCTTCGCGACGTTTCAATTTATTATTTACTGTCGAAGGCTCTGGAATCCAGGGTACCAAAGAAGCTATATATACCCAAAGAAGTACCCAAAGAAGCTATATATCAAAACCTGGATACTAATAGGTGTTTTGCGAAATTGAGAGCAATTTCAAATTTGTTCAGTTTTTTATACACCCTGTCCTGTATATGTTGTGTTGTTTTATTTATAAAATTCCTCTCTGAATATAATCTTATAATAATGCGAATGTTTTTTGCGAGTATACACGCGTCAAATCGTTAACTGAGTTCGAGTTACAGTTGATTTCACGAAACTTTGGCCGCGCCAATTACCGGATGGGTTGGGAATTTGGGAACTATAAACACGAGATCATCAAGTTGATTGGAAACCAGCCAATCAAATTCGGAAGTTTCGCACCAAATTATCGAAATTCGTTATAAAATTCCGAACCGAGTTCGCAAATTGCAAACGATTTTGACGGTAAATTTTATAAAGTAAACTTATTGTATTAAACTTATTATAATTTTAAACCTGAAATTATTATTATTATGATATTATTTATTATTAAATGAATTGATTGGCCGGTTTCCAATCAACTTGATGATCTCGATTCCCAACCAACCTCGCAATTGGCGTGGCCAAAGTTTCGTGAAATCAACTGTAAGGTGCTGATTACATCGTGCTGGGCTGACCCGGTTAACTGGGCTGGCTCGTTTGTTTAGGACCTTACTGTGGTTTTAAAACTCGCGTAAAATAAATTTGCGATAAAATAATTAGTTTATTATAGATGCAAAATTATCCTAAACCTGATTCAAAACTCATTTTGCGGCCCAAGGAAGATTTTCGTGACATTTCTCAGCCCGATTGATCGGGCTAGCCCAGTCCATGTAATCGGCCCCGAAGTCCCATGCGAAAAAGGGCGTGGTAGGGGCTTAACTCGAAAAGGGCTAAACTCGAAAAATACCTTTCCCCCTGATTATATAGCCATAGCCTGGATATTTGTCGACCTTTTTAACCAATCAGGATCGCGTAAATTGAGATTATAATGAGATTAATAATTTGTTTGTCATGGACACAATGGTTCAAAAAGTATAGTAAATTTCACACATGCAGTTCAAATACGGGACTGCATATTATTGGCTGAAGCTTCGTATAAGAATCCCCAAATAACTACCACCCGCACCTCTTACCCCTACCCACAACCCATACCATGCCCCACCCCTTGTGACGACATTCCGTGACGCTCATATCAGGAAACTTCACCCATATTACGAAAGTGTAAGCCCCCCACACAAGTAGCGCCTTTATAGTCACGCGTCCGGCGTCCCATTGTTTCAAAGACATATGATCACCGTTTTCCAGCGATTATGAACTTTTTCAAGATTGATTAATAACGTTCTCTGGTTTTAACGAGCTTTTCGACTGGCGCCTGCACTCTTCAACGGGTGGATTACATGATGTAATTTAAATCATTACAATTATGAAAGTGTGACAATTACAACGGTTTACAATTAGGCCAATGAAAATTGATATCATGTTTCTCGTCCACAATTTTCAAAAATTTGGAGCGGGATTTTTTCATTTTTCATTATTTTTTGTATTTGAATTGCATGTCAATAATTTCCTTGAAGCAGTAAAAAACCTCATAAAAGTCTGAAGTAAATCGGTGTATAATTCATTTTAATTTAATACGTCCTACACTATACAGTATATTTCTATACATACCAGGGCTGACATGAAAAATAGAGGCATTCTGGCGATTAATATCTTTAGAAAGATAGAATTTGAGTTGCGCTTGCGGAATGCAGCAATAATACTTTGATCTGCATGGAGATCAATTTGGTGCCTTGCTAATTAAGCCTATTTTTCAAAAATAATGAATAATGAAAATTTTCGTGCGGCAGATAAATCCCATGCGGGCGGGGACGATAAACATGATATCAATTTTCATTGGCCTTACATATATAAATACAAAATGTTAAAAATGACTGCATGCATGCACAAAAAAACTCTGGCAACAATTCAAAACTTTTACCGGAACAATTAATCTACATGTAATTCAAGTCATTAATCCTGTATATAAGCGGAACTGTCATTTTTAACATTTTGTATCTACATAATATGTTAGAGTTATAAACCGAGTAGGAGGTTTATAACTGATATATTGCCCCCGAGGACGCATAGCGTCCGAGGGCAATATATCAGTTATAAACCGACTTTCGAGGTTTATAACTAACTTATATCACACTTGTGGAGGTTTTCTAACATATTTTGTCATTTTCAAAAATTTTTAATGAAAAATTCTCGCGTTTTGTCTACAAGTTTAATCCAATCATTTATTCAAGGTCTATAAGCTAGTTATAAACCTCGGACGATCAAAGAAAACCGACACAAGTGTGATATAAATATAATTGTAAACCGTTGTAATTGTCACAGTCTCGTTGTAATCCACCCGTTGAAGACTGCAGACTGGCAGTCGAAAGCTCGCAATAAATAAATATTTAAAACCAGAAAACTTATACAAATATATTATGAATAATCCTAGTTTCGATTGAAACATATTTAAAAATTTTCAAGTTTATTGATTTGTGAGTGGTTCATCATATCATACTAAAAAACATCGCTAAATTAAAACTGTGACTATGTGCCTTTACTGCCCATTTTCGACTCGGAAAAGGATTCTATCTAAGTAAGATAGAAGATATAATTACTTTTCGCGACGAAAGTTTAGCTCTTATTGTCGAAAACTTTCGTATTGCTGTCTGATTGTCACTTTGAGAATAGATTCGAAAAATTAACCTGACACAGTTCTACTGAACTGAAAAAGTTTGGAAAATTTGAAACCGCATTTATATTGTTTGAAGGCACAAGCGATTTTAAATTCCTGCATCAGTTGTGCATTTGATAGAATAGTAAAAGTTGTTTCACGTTAACATGATTTACTCTTAATAGTTTTTGCGCGCTCGAAGCATCGCGAAATATTCTAAATGGCGCAATGCACAGCTTAAATATTTCGACCGAGGCGACTTTGTTGTCGTATAGGAAGCGGTGACGTGAGCGATGCAGACAAAGAAAACAGTCAACAACGCATGCTGTCAGCAAAGTAAAAAGTCATTCAATTTGCGTGACTAATTTCGCCTAGTTGAAAACACAAGATGAACTATTGACGATTTCTTGTTAGCTTCCTTGATGCGGTCAATAACACTAAAGTTTATTTGAAAAGTAACTAGCGAACAACGGCCAGCAAATTTTCATAATTATGTGGCAAAACATGGCATGTCCACTCAAGTAAAGACCGACAAGTCACTCAAACAATTAAACTGTTTGTATACCGCAAATCGCCAATGAATGAAAATTCGTTGTTTGATCATATCAGTACAACCATCGTACGTTTTATCTACGTTTTAGATAGGAAATCATGTGTGACTGAAAGAGTGACTTTCTTTATTTATGACTTGAACTTGAGAGACATGACACATCTACAGTACCTATTAACATGAAGCACTAAAAAACAAATTACTTAATTACATGTATATTAGATAACTTACATTGACACATTGTCGGTGCGATGGACATCCAAAATCCAACCGTTGTAACGCGCAAGATTTAGAATGGAAGGGAATTTCACACATGCTTTTATCGTGAAGTAAAAATTTGACACGCATCGATACTTGTCCTTGCTGACTTTCGCGTGAATAGCTCTCGCCCCGTCCTTGTCTTCGCGCACAGACAAACTCTTGATCGGTGAAGTAGCCATACCATCAAGGGATTTCTATTGGGAAAATATTACATCTTTATAATGTATTCATCGACATCGGCAAGTGCTTCGTCAAAAAGTAAAAAGTTAAATAATAAAAAGACGTGACATATTTTCAACTTACCAAATCAACTGTGTTTTATTCAACTTTGGAGCACTTTACTTGACCAGAACCAAGGAAGGACGAATAAGGGAATGTATGACGAGCGTATTTATGTGAACGGTGTATGAATGGTGTAGTGTCTTATCAAAAAGTCCTTTGTAAAAGACAATGCACACTAACGGTATTCATATACTTAATTAAATTAACACCACCATTATGAACAAAGTAGTCACAGTCAAACTGCCACGAAAAAAAGAGAAAATTCAGACATACTTCTTATTTTATCCCAAACTATATCACAAGAAATATAGATTATAATATCAGAATTGAATATCTCATGGCAATAACACGATAGCACGTTAGAACAGCGCTAGAATATAAGAGTATTGTATACTTCACGGCAATAACACGATAGCACGTTAGAACAACGCTATAGCATAAGAATATATTGTATATTTCACGGCAATAACACGATAGCACGTTAGAACAATGCTATAACATAAGAATATATTGTATATTTCACGGCAATAACACGATAGCACGTTAGAACAATGCTATAACATAAGAATATATTGTATATTTCACGGCAATAACACGATAGCACGTTAGAACAGCGCTATAACATAAGAATATAAGAGTATTGTATATTTCACGGCAATAACACGATAGCACGTTAGAACAGCGCTATAGCACAAGAATATATTGTATCATATTTCACGGCAATAACACGATAGCACGTTAGAACAACGCTATATAGCATAAGAATATAAGAGTATTGTATATTTCACGGCAATAACACGATAGCACGTTAGAACAACGCTATATAGCATAAGAATATAAGAGTATTGTATATTTCACGGCAATAACACAATAGCACGTTAGAACAACGCTAGAGCATAAGAATATATTGTATATTTCACGGCAATAACACGATAGCACGTTAGAACAACAAAGTGCATAGTATAGAGCATAGTATCAGAATATTCTGATATAATATACTGTTTAATACACTCCGAACATAATATACGAACTACGAAGGTTTTCTAACTGTTCTATTTATTTCAAGAAAATTTTAAAAGGAACGATTTCACATTTGTCACGGTAGCACGCGTGTTTTGTTTTGTTTCTTCAAAATGAATGCCTATTTCAGGCATGGTATAGACTTCCTTACTGTTCGAGATTATCTTGTGAAGACGAAAGCCTCCTTTCTTGCATAGCGTTTTGGTCTTCTGGATTAGATCGATAGCATCGGTGGGCGTGGAAACAAACTTTAATCCGTCGTCAACATAAAAATTATCTCTCACAAAATTGGCTGCTTGGCTACCACATTCTCTTTCATAGTCATCGGCTGTCGTCTTTAGACCAACGTTGGCGCAACCAGGTGATGAAGTTGCTCCAAATAAGTGCGCTGTCATTCGGTACACAATTGGTTCGTTGTCCAAATGCTTGCACCATAGGAAACGAAGGAAATTTCGATCGTTGACATTCACCATCACTTGGTGGAACATAGCCTCGAGATCGTACATGAAAGCAGTGTTATCTTGGCGGAAACGACAAAGAACACCCAGCAGACTGTTTGTAAGGTCAGGTCCCTGTAATAGATTTTGATTTAGGGATTGTTCTTTGTATACAGCACTACAGTCAAAGACTACTCTTATCTTGTCAGGTTTCCTATGATGATAGACACCATGGTGCGGTAGATACCAAATTCGACTATCGTCCAATTTCATCTCTTCCTGAGGAACAAGTTCAGCATAGTTACTAGCAATGATTCCATTCATAAATGTCAGGTAGTCGGTTTGATATTTCTTGTCTCTCAGGAATCGTTGCTTCAGCTTCAAAAGACGGCTCAATGCCTGACTTTTGTTATTGGGCAGCTTCATTTCGTCATCTTTGAAAGGTAGGGGTATTTCATAATGGCCATCTTCACGTTGATGGATTCCTTTCTTGACCTTCTTAATAAACATCTTATCTTCGTAGGAAAGAGGTTGTTCTTCTTTCCTTCGTTCACTGAAATCTAACTCGAACATTTGATTGAACATACTCGGGTTCATAATCTCCTTGACCTGTGCTCTCAAAGCCAAATGACAAATCCTTCTGTCTGGACCAACATTGGCTTCGTGTGTGATGACTCGATTCACAACAACGTAATTCTCGTCGGATTCTTCGTTTACCTTCGCTTCGACAATGCCAACAATTCCCCAGCCAAGTGCAGTCCTTTTCGTGTAAGGGTCATCATTACCAGGTATGATTTTATGTGGTTTGATCGCTCGTGCACAATTTGTGCCAATGAGGAGTCCAACCACCACATTGTTTCAAAATGGCATAAAAAACTCAGCGATCTTCTCCAAGTGTGACCATTTCCGGGCCGATTCTGGTCTAGGAATCTGTCCATGTCTTGCTGGGATTACCTCTCGGGCGAATGTTCCAGGGAGGGTAATTTCACTCGTCTCGTTAACACCACAAACTGTTAAACCAGCGATCTTTCGACTGTTTACGTTTTCTCGTGCCAATACTGTTGAAATCTCAAGTTGAACTTCAGGACCATTGACTCCTACTTCATCCAGGACAGAGTCCTTAACGAAGCACGCATCTGACTGTTCATCCAAAAGCGCGTATACCATGATTTTGTGATTCGGGTTGGTTTGATGATGCAGCCAAACAGGAACAATGAGGGAATGTGAGATTGGCCCACTGTATGTGTTCGTTTTACAAACTTCAATGCAGTTGGAAATGGTTGTATCTTCATTCGACCTGTCTTTGACTTTATTCAGTTCTTGTCTCGGTTTCGAAGAATCGTCTTTCGATTTCGAAGAATCGTCTTTCGATTTCGTAGCCAATTTCGATCTTGACTTCCGATTATCTCCGTGAAGAGAAGTTGGGTGTGCTTCACTGCAAACCTTGCATCCCAACACAAACGTTTCGCGATGATCAATTCTCTTTTACCATCCATAGGAAGTTTAAGAAATTTCTCACAGACATCTATTTCGTGCATCTCTTTACAGAATATGCAAATTTGTTTCTTTACGTCATTCCTTGGCATCATTCGACTTTCTTCAAGAGTAGGAGAGAAATCTTCTGTTTGCGACACGAAACTGCTGACACCAACATTTCTATAACAGGATTGTTTCTAATTCGACTCTTTCACTTCTTTCTTCTTTGATTCTCCTTTGAGAAAGCATTGAGAGATCATAGGGTTACATGCAATCCGGGCTTCTTTCTTCAGAAACCAGGAGAATTCCTTGAATAAAGGATAGTTACTTCCCTCGGTTGTTTGTGGCATTCCAACTTCATCTTCGTCATCACTTCGTTCGTTAACGTCTTCTCCAATCCGATTGTCTACAACACGCCCCCCATCTGTTCACAAGATAGTTCGGGAGTTTAGTTAGCATCTTTTGATTTTCTTCTGGATCATCCAGGACGTTTATTTTGTTCATCGCGGTACAGCAGTGTTGGAGTTTTCTTCAGTAACGCCGTCTTCGTCAACTGTGCCATTCTTAGATTCCTCGGCCATGTTCAGCTAAACCATATACTGTTGAATTTGATGTCTTTACCATGAAACAAACGGCCATTCTAAACACGGGAGAGTTTTTACTGTAAAGGATTGGACTTTGAAAGCGGCTGAGTTTACTGAACCGTCCCGATAAACTCGGCGAAACAAACCAACAGCAATGCATAGACCTTTTGTGGTCTGAGTCACAAATGCATAGACTCTTTGTGGTCTATAGTCTTCTTGTATGTTAAACGTATATTTATCCAGGACAGTATGTAAAAAACTAAAATAACAATAATTACAAGTCATCAATCTATCTACTTCGCTATACATTACAATTATAAATTACTACAGTATATTATTATATAAACGTACCTCTGTCCCCGCAGATCCCCTTTTATAAACTCTTCGTTAATAACTCTTGTTTATATCACCGTTCAATCTCGGTGTGCTCTAACTATAAGCGCTCTAACTATAACTACACAATTCAAAATTCTACCTACTAATCTTTTTTGGGTTAATTATTTATTCATGCATATCTTATCATAAACTATTTAGAATAATTAAACTAATTAGAAGTCAATTCTTAACAACAGCAAAAACAATAACAGTCCAAGTGTTGATCCTTGTGGAACTCCACAAGTCATTCTTAACATTTCAGAGTCTGTTATCTATCCTAACATATTGTTGGCGATTAGTTAGATAACTTGTAAACCATTGGAGTGGAACACTTCATATTCCATATTTTTGCAACTTTTCTAAAATGATTTTGTGATTAATGGTATCAAAAGCTTTTGAAAAATCTAAAAATAGACCGCACGTTAGTTGTTTATTATCTATCGCAGATTTTAGTTTATCAGCAAGTTTGAGAATTGCTTACTCTGTTGAATGCCTTTTCCTGAATCCAAATTGATAATTGTACATTATATTGTACTTTTCAAGAAAACTATCCAATTGGTTATATACTAATCGTTCTAAGACTTTTGAAAAAACAATATAGATATTGGTCATTAATTGTGTGGCTCATTTGTGTCACCACTTTTATAGATAGGTGTAATTCTAGAAATTTTTAAGATGTCAGGAACAAAGCCTGTGGAAATGATTAATTGAAAATATTAGTAAAAATTGGCAAAAGTTCATATGCTGCTATTTTTATCATATTAGGTATATCAATAGATACTTTATTACTATCTAGGCCTAAGAAAAGATTGAGTACTTGAGTCTCTGTAATTGGGGACATAAAAAAACTAGGTACTGCTGCATTACTAATGTAACTTATTGGTTGAATGCTAGAAGTCGTGATTGAATTTGCAAGATTTGGGCCTACATTAACAAAATATTGATTGAGCTGATTGACAATATCTTGTTTAGCTGTATATATCTTATTATTGATTGTAATTTTTGTGGGATGTATTTGTCCTTTTGTTTTACATTTAATAATTGATCCAATTAGTTTCCAAGTAGCTTTCAAATTATTTTTACACTTCGCAAATTGTGTGTTATAGTAGTAATTTTTGCTCTCTAGTTTTACTTTATTTAGTTTGTTTGAATATCTTTTATATTGATTTACTTTCTCTATATTGTTGCTATGAAAGTGGGTCCTATACATTTTTTGTTTAGTTTTTATGGATTTTAATATTCCATCAGTAATCCAGGGTTTAATTAGTTGCTTTTTCTTGCTGAGTGATGCTTGTTTTGAAGGAACATGTTTATTTACCAAATCTTGGATAACATTTATTATATTTACGGTAGATTGGTTAAGATTGCCAGTTGTGCTAAGTAGTGAATTCCAGTTAATATTTTGCATGTCATTTATATATGCTTCTTTACTAAAATGTTTGTAATCTCTGTAAAATCTTTTTGCATTGTTTTTTTGCATGCATTTTTTTGTGATACAGAATACTGGATATGTCCAACAGACCAATACCGGTTGTTATATTTGAGATTGGTTCATTTGTGTAGATATAGTCTATTAAAGTCTTAGTATGGTCGGTTAGTCGTGTTGGTTTGGTAATAACAGGGGTTATATTATTAGGGTAAAGCATGTCTAAATACTTTTCAGTTGGTTGATGAGGGTCATATTTCAAAAAATTAATATTAAAATCACCAAGGAGATATATATAATATTTACCCTGTTTTGATGAACAGCAAGATGCATGGTGTTGGTATGTCTCGCCATAACAAGACATTTGGTAGGATAACGTGACTTATAATATGCAGTAGTTTTATCATTTCTCACTATCCTTCAACCTTTCATTTTTGTTACTGTGCCATTGCTTTTCCGAACTCCTAAACTCTCCTTCATTCTCTTCTGCAAAATTCACCGAACTCCTAAACTCTCCTTCATTCTCCTCTGCAAATTCTACCTATACACCCCCTTTAAAAAACCCTGCTGAAGAAGACTGTTAGGTCGAAACACGTACAGGGTTGCCTTTCCTTTTCTCTCCCTTATCTCTCTACTTATCGTTTCCAAATAACCAATTCACCCCTCCTTCAGGTTCTATAATCGTTATTGCTGTAATTTATCACGTACTGCAGTTCATACTATTGAAGTTGAAGTAAATAACACTAAATTTGAATACTGGTCCTATAATGATTTAGGTTACACAATGTCTCACACCAGTACTTGTCCCATTACCTATTTACACCAAAACAAATGTTTAATTTTCTAAGCAACTCTTGCAATTCTTCTGTGAATGTATCTAGCTTTGACTTTGGATATCTGTATATACAACCAACAATAATTTGATTTTTTGCATTGTTCCCACTATCGATTTCAATCCAACAGGATTCAACTAATTCAGTAGAAAATTTGATATCGGTCCTTATGCTTGATTTTAGAGTTTGCGATATATAGATGCCAGCCCTGCCTGCAGCCATTGGAGAATCTTGGTGATAAAAATTATAGCCTGGTATTTGAGTGTTTACTATAGTATTATTATTTAATCTAGTTTCCGTAACAGCCAAAATATTAGGTCTATTTGATAAAGTATAAATTAGATCATTAACCAGGTTAAGATTTTTGGTAGGCTTCTTGCATTGCAACGAAAGAGTGATAAGGACTTTGACCTCTTATTTTCTAATAGACGATTTAGCTTGGTCACAGAGTAATAAATGGAAGTTATATTACTTAACATAAGGTCAGGATCGTTTTCTTCAAGTTTATTAGGGTTGGGTAATATATCGAACAAGACAGTTACCAAATCTAAATCCCTCATCCAAATACCGTTTAAGGAATTAAATTTACTATTACTAAGTTCATAGAACGGTAGATGTTGCATCAAGTTGTGGGACAGCTTATTAAATGTCTTGTCTGCCATAATTATTATTAGTTCATATTGTATTAATTAAAGTAAGCTACTGTTGTTGTATCACTAACTACCTTGCAGAAACTCTTCAAATTCCTCTTCTGTTGTAAACCCAAAGACTTGCGAATGTTCAGATTGACGCAGTAATATTTTCCCATTGACTGTCCAGAGATATTCCCATTGGTTATTCTTTTTGAACTCGTTTGGGCGGCCAAATAGTTTTTTCCTATAAGGAGTAAGAGACTCGCTTATGAATATACTTTCTGCTCTGTGAATGCTCTTGCCAAACTCATTAGCCACGGATGGCAGGTCCTTCGATTTCTTTCCAGCAAGCTTGCTTCTTTTCTTGTAGATCTCGTCTTTCGTGTCGCGATGCACAAATTTAATGATGAATCTCTCCTTTACTTTTCTTGTCGAGTGTAGACGATGGGCTGTTGAAATATGTTCTTGAGTAATTTCAACACCCGTTAAATGTCCAAGTTCAACCGTTAATTGCTTTGGATTATCGATAGGTAGCATCGGAATTCCAGATATTTCAATGCACTCTCAGCGACCATATTGTTCTAGATTGTCAAGTGCAACGTTAACTGCATTCTTAGATTTAGATTCTTCTGCCTTCTCTATTCTGGTTTCAACGATATTTACCTTCTTCGAGAGATCTGCAGTTTTCTTCTTGTTATCATGCATTATTTTTTTAAAGTTATCGAATTCATTGGACAAGAACTGCTGTGAGGTTTCAATGTCCTTACACTTGGCAGTTAAAACGTTTACTTCAGATCTTAATTCAGATAATTCCTCTTTAATCTCGTTCCTTATACTTGGCAGAAATCGATTCTCCCATAGTTCTATAATTGCTTCTATAGTTAGACTTTTTCAGTAGACATAGCGGAGCCCGTTCGAACACGTCCGCTTACTTCGAATGTAAAATGTAAAAAAAGACGTCAAACTGAAGCTCATAATTCAATGCCCATATTGCAGGAAATGGCATTTCTAGGGGTCTAACTCACCCCCTAATTCACTCGGCTGCTCACCCAGAACCCCCTAGAAAAACCTTGCTGGATCCCCTCTTAAGGCAATTTGCTAGACAACTCTTGTTATCTACTGTACATGTACACAATGCACTCCTATTTTTTAGATTATTGGTATTCTAATGCCAATCAACTGCAAGCTGATTTGCAAGTTAAGTATGTGATTTAATTAGGGAGAAATTGGGGGCTTTGTTTATAAACCAACTTAAAAACTCATTGCGTGTCGCATCTGTATATGTGATACAGATTCATGTTGATTTATATAAATTTGCGTCCGTGTTGTATCGGATATACAAACTCTCGCCTTCGGCTCGAGTTTGTATATCCGATACAACACGGCCACTCATGTTGTAAACATTACTTGTGAAATATGCATTTCTAAACATTCAAACTTTCCAAGTTAGCAATTTAGTTGCCAACATAAAAGTTTTGTAAAATCAATTGTAATGCTTTAGCAGACAGCAACTGATTTTTACATATAAACTGGCAATAAAGTTCAACCTATATAAGTATAAAAACTGATTAACTCATATAGCTCCGTATTACTTGTTTTCCGACGTATATGACGGGAAGTTTAAATATTACATCATGTGTACAAATACTACCAGTAGGCACTTTCTTTTTGGTTCCAGAGGATAGTGTTGGCCAACTTTGTACTGGTGTTGGACATGGGACTGACCCAGAGTTTGTTGTGTCTGGCTCTTTAGTTCCAGAGGATAGTGTTGGCTGACTTGGTACTGGTGTGGACATGGGACTGACCCAGAGTTTGTTGTGTCTGGCTGCAGATGAAAACCAACCTATCATTAAAAATATTAGTAAATTAAAGATATAATGGTTAGTAATTAGTGCAAAAGTTCTTTGTACATGATAAGTGCATGCTTTCCGCATGCTTATCACTTTTTGCCCCACTACATTTGGCTATTAAAATTGGTTCAGGGATGCCGGAACTGGGGGAGGTTGCCCCCCCCTGCCTTTTACTAGAAGGGGGCAGAGGTGCCTTTTATATTTTAGTAAGGATCGTTTTGCCATTTGAATGGTCACAAACATGACATGTGACACTTAGTGGCTGCTTAATGGGAGTGGATCTCTCTCCTCCGCAGAGGCTTTAGTTTTCTTAGGATTTTATAATATTACGATGAGATACATTTCACTACACTTTACATGGCGGATCTGGAAACACGAGCGTAGCCGCTGGGCGAAGGAGCGCAGGCTGCAAAGGGAAAGGCGAAGGAAGGCGCGAAGCCTCTGCACGATTTGCATCGCAAAGTGGGACAAAGTGTAAACATCGAAACAAAAGGTGATTTTTAAGCTAAACAAGAAACGTCTTTTTGAAAATTAAATCATTATTTAATGCATGATTGATTGACCTCATTGACTAGTGCTTGCATGTTTGTGGATGGTCAAAAGTAATATTTTTTAACATTTAATACACAAAGCAAACAATCGTATATTTTACTCGCCGCTTGGCGAAACATTCTGTATTTCGTATCGAGAAAAACTTGAATATTTCTTGAACTCTTCGGAATTCGCCACCAGTCAAAGAAGTAAAATACTCCTTGTATTCAAGCGCTTTCGTGTAGAAAATTTCTTTTGAATACGGCCAGTAGAAATATTTATTTTTAATTTTTCAAAATATCGGGGTTTTACTCGCACAGTCGCACGCGCCTGTCACACGCTGATGTTCGGGAATTAGTTCACAATCAGACCAGGAATGGAAATACCATAATAAAAGATGAAGTTTTCAAGATACAAGCTCAAAAATAACACTCTAAGTAGTGTTTTGAATTCGCTTTCGAACAAGAGTAATACAAAGAGGATGCGTCCCAAGGAGCCGAAGTTATGTTCGCCGAAAGGTATGCCTAGTTTATATTTTTATCAAGTGTAAACATTGCGTGATTTGATATTAATATACAAAATCCCGCTTGACTTTCAAAGGTCATAAATCGCTATAGTGTTGACATTTCACTAAAATATCGATAGAAACTAGGAGATATTTTTGTACTGAATCGAACGGTGGTATTTTCATCTACATAGCGTATATTGAACCAAAGATACGAACCTCCAAATAAATCAGGTCGAAACCGACTGAAGGTCGCGTTTGTTTATAAATATTGCTGAAGTTGAAATAGTTGTCTTAGTTGAATTGTATTTTCAGTCTTGATAATAAATTTAATAATGTTCTGTATGCTATACATACTCATTTTTTTCTTTTATGCGGTTTTGGACACATTTCTGAAAATACAAATGTAAAATATAAATTTAAATAAAAGTTTCTTCGCTTGCAACCAAAACCTGTTCGCTAAATACGTTGTTTCCGTGCATTGTTTTATACTGTAGATGGAGACCTTGTCTAGAAAAAATGCAGATGTTTTCTCGCAAACTGAACATAACACTTTCTTATTTCGTAGATCTAGTAAATAATCTCTTTGTCAGCTTGTTGCAGTATTGTAAAGAGATATTTTCTCAGTCATTTTGACTTGAATTTTGCGTTTGATAATTATACGCCTCCCCCCCGGTTTACCGCCATATTGGGTGTGACATCGTGCAGAGGCTTCGCGCCTTCATGCATAGCCAATTAAAGCCTCTGCGGAGGAGAGAGATTCAACACCCCGAGAACTGTGAATGTAATATGTATTCAATGATTCTCAAAGTGAAATTCGCTTACGTCGTTGTCTTTATATACGCTTGCTTGTTTACGATGTGACTTCAAAACACGTTCCTAACAAATGAGTCATCCGCTGCACAAACAAACTACCCATAGTCAATATGATATGCCGTACTGCTAACGACATATTATGCACTGTTAATGAACCATTATGCATTGCTATATAATACCATATAATGGTTATTTTACACAATGGTTGAGAATTACAAAGTTGAAAAATGTGGCACATTTTGACGAAAGAACATCTCTATCTTCGACAAGTTGTCCTTTCGGCAAACTGTCCGTTCGGCAAAACGTCCGTTCGGCAAAACGTCCGTTCGGCAAAACGTCCGTTCGGCAAAACGTCCGTCGGCAAAACGTCTTTCGGCAAAATGTCTTTCGGCAAAATGTCCGGGTACCCTGGGATACAACGCATTGGCGCCGGTGTCCCAGGATTTTCGCCCCCCCCCCTGCATTTCGCCCCCGGGGGGCGAAATTCCTAATTACGACATTATTCATAAAAGTCCGTTTGAATACCATCATAGTTGCCTGTCATGCTTGCGGAGGAGGTTACTGTACTAAACAGACTCCGAAAGTTGACATCTTGTGTTCTTGATAATCAAAATAAAAAAAGACAACAGAGACAGAATCGATGATATTTCGTCTTTTAACATTCCAAAGACATAGTCAAACCAAATAAAATTACAAGCAAGCAATGATCTACAGGGTGTATCAAAAAAAGCGCAATCCTCGACTGAAATGTAAATTGCTAAACAAATAATAGACAAAAACGTTAAAGTTTACATTCATTTTAAAGCGTAGCCATTCAGCTTTCTAACAGTGGGTTGTTTCTTAAATTTGACCCATTGGTTCTCGGGTAATAATACTTTACGTTATTGCGATTGGAGATTAAAAAAATTGAGATGGAATTAACAAATCGTTCTCATCAAAATAACTGTTTTTTTCATTAAAACAAAAAAATGTTGCATTTTATTAAATGGATTGTAACAATAAGTATAATTACGGCTTTTCTTCCACTATTTTTAACTCAGTTTGAAACTTCAAATGCGATATAATTTTGGCTTGGACCATCCAAGCCGACTGACATCAACTTGCTATAATTTCTGTTTACATTACATCGCAATTCGATGACACTCTGGCTCAGACACCAGAATGTTTTGACGATTTTTAGCATTTGTTTAGGATTTTCAAACAACTGGTCTCTTTTAAAATACTTTTAATTTGTTCTTACGTGGTTTTCCAGATGTAGTGACGACAACATTAAAGTTTAAAGAAGAAAATTCTAACATTTAAACCGACTAAACAATAACATAGTAAACTAGCATAATTAAACAGCAACTAAAAATGATAGGTTTTACTAAATCTTTTCCTGTGCAATTATTACAAGCATTGGGGACAAGGATAATTAGTTTATTTGAAAGAGAAAAGAACAGGCTTTGAAGTAAGCCTAAAAGCGTTTAACTAGAGATAGTATTTCGAAAGTTATTAAGCACAAAAGATGAATTGCATTTATTTTGATACACCCTGTAGATTTTTTTGTTTTCGCTCTTGAATTCCCCCTACCACTCCTCCCTAAGTGGCAAAGAGGCGCCAATTCGAATTACCCCTAAAATCTGGGGGTTCACGTGACCAGAGGGAACCAGGGTCTTCGCCGGAGCCCGAGCGCAGGTAAAAGACCCTGGCTTGCGAGGTTGCCACTTCCCCTCGCTTAACACTGAGCTTATAGACGTTATCATTTAATAAATTGTTTTTCTTTCTTCCCTTGGCTTTTTTATGAACAGAACTAACATAACTGCACTGCTTACAAAGCAATTCGTTAATGCGTTGATTATTACGTTTTATTTTACACCATTGGTCGACAAAAGTAGCATTAACAAGATCAACATAATTATAAATATTTGCATTTTCACAGGAAGTGTGCTCTAGAATTGTTTTCCATAAATTAAGTAATCCCCATGGAATTTCCACACAGAACAGGATTTCATTCACTAAATCTGCTTGATGCCTCACATAACTTAAAGGTGATTCTGTAACCAATTTCAATTTCCAGTCAAGCTTTCGCTTACTGTAGTCTTCTAGTAAATCTGACATTTTGATTTTTGCGCGGGAAAGCAACATACAAAAACACGAAAATCAACCAGTTACACACGGATAACATGAAGTATTGAGGCTGTATTTAACGCTAAAAGGACTAGTAACTAGTTTCAAACGACAAAAACAAAGATGGCTACCCAAAGAAGGCTTTACTCAAAGCATTTGGTAGATAAAGTAGCATGCGAAAGATGACATTTCTCAGTGGTTTCGTGATCGAAAAAGCCAAAATTCAACTCAACTGGGAACCTGTTGGTTGTATCCGAACTGATTTTGATTTAAATTTATAAACAATTCAAACATTGAAGTATTCGTTGTGAGCTCCGCACTTTGCAATACCTGAATGGAAGTTGGCGTATTCAACGAAGTTTTACCTCATGTGTAACATAAATTACTATAAATTGTATTGTGATACGCATCAAATAAACGACTTCATCGCATTTATCTCGGGAACCTCTGCGATTTGGTGAAATGATGCAAATTCGTGTTAGATTTGTTGCTTATACATGTCTTTGTTGAAATCGAGCTCCGCAATAGTCTCTGAGAACTATAAATTTCTATAATTTCAAAAGCAATCTTGAATTGCTTAACTTATTTAGACAATTATACGTTATGAAGGGCACCTGGCACAATGTTATTGTGTTTCGAGGAGGTTTGCATTGGCATTGCTGATAATGTATTGTCAATGGTACCTGCGCATCTTGGATTTATCATTTTTATATAATTAACTCCTTCGTGCACAAGATGCTCCCCTTCACAAATAAATTGGCTGACATTTGACAGAGTAAACTCTATGGAGGAAACTTAACTCTTTATCGACAAGCGACATTTTGACGATTTTACGACTCAATTGTTTATAACGTAAATATCTCAGCGTGTATTCACCCCCCTTTAAAACAAAGAATACCATTGAAATCCTAATAAAATAGGATTGGTCGGGGGTCGAATGCCATCAAAGCATCACACAAACTGAAACAATCATATATTTACTCAGCACTTGGCCAAACATTCAGAATTTTGTTTCCACA